>CAUVYM010000702.1:0-33793 GCA_963556165.1 Tipula helvola
GATTTGAAGATGAAATAACATACATTGCAGAAGATATAAGTATGAACAATCTTGAAATTCTATTAGAAAAAAAAGATCGATGATGTTTATGATGAAGCAATTATTGGAGAAGAAGACGAAAGAAATGACTTTAGGAAGTAAAAAGGAACCAATAGATGCTATAAAATCAGCTTTAGCATACTTTGATAAGTTTTATAGCGCCACATCAACCATCTCTTTCTCTTTTGAGTTAAAAGCCCTGCTTTGGATCAAGACCAAAAGTTTCCCCCCAAAAACATAAATAATAAAAATTTTTAAAGAATATGAAATCCCTACATGAAATTGAAGAAGAACTAACAAAAATGTCAAAAAAAGAAACATTGAATGATGCATTGAAAATAAAATAATTCAAAAAGAGTTAAAATGTGAAAAATGTAATAATTTTATGAATATAACTTGTTATAAACGTAATAATGATAAATATGCTTGGCGTTGCATGCATAAAAATTGTTGTCAGTTTAAAAAGCACTTTAGCATAAGAAAAAATACCTTTTTCTTTGATATTAAAATCGAAATAATAATAATTCTAAAAATCTTAATACAGTACAGCACATTACAGTCCAGAAGCTCAATTGTAAATTATTTTTCCTACTCAAAATCAACAATTTTAAAAATTATCAATAAATTAATATTGAAAATGCCAAATCCTGGTTTTTCGAAAAATAAACTTGATGGTACCAAAATAGTTCAAATTGATGAAACCATGCTAAACTATTATTGTAAGAGCCACCGAGGAAGATCTTCTGACAACAAAACTGATGCACTTTGTATTGTTGAAATGTATAATAACAAAATAAACAGAGTTTATGCGAAGTAATTCCGACTAAAAAACATATAACTTTATTGCCTCTTATTTGCACACAGGTTTCTGCAAATTCTACAATTTGGTCAGATGAACACAAGTCTTATTCAAAATTGTGTTCTTTAGGATATATGCACGATACAATGTGCCATAAATATAATTTTATCAACCCTATGATTCGATGTAGCACATAAGATGTTGAATCTTTTAATAACGTAATAAAAACATATGTTAAAAAAAGAAAAGGTGTTTTTACTAATAAGCGTCAAATTTTTTTAAATGAAGTATGTTTTTTATTCAATAAACGAAAAACCCTTTTTTCTGAATTATTAGAATTAATAAAATTTGATTAGTAGTTATTAAAATTTTTGGTGCATGCCTATTATAGGGCCAATTAATATTTAATTAATTAAAATATTTATTAAAAAAATATAATAAATTTTAAATAAATGACGCAGGTTGGTCAAAGATTTTTAATTACAAACCCAACATCCATCTAATAAAAATTGAATAAGAAACATGAAAATAAATAAAACAAATCTTTATATAATGTTAAATACAAACGATATAGCTGTTTTATTTGTCAAATTTCGTCTCTTAAATAATACTATGAATTGTAGATCATGTAACAATATAATGATTTTAAAGTGTGAGGTGAAAAAGGGAGATGGGTGGATCTGTAGATTTACAATGTGCGGTAAAAAAACTTCGATACGTCAAGGAAGTTTGTTTAGTAGATTAAAATTGTCGTTGGAAATTATTGTATAAATTACCATTACATTTAGAAATCGAAATAACTGCTTATGATTTAAATATAAATGGAAACACTGTTTCTAAGTAAGCTGACATGATTCGAGAAGCGATAGTAAATTATTATGAAGTGCATAAACAAGGAATAGGAGGCTATGATGAATATGGGAAAAAGAAGATTGTTGAGGTTGACGAGTGTCTGATTTTTAAAAGAATGCACAACCGTGGCTGGATTACATCAGGAACGTGGTATGTAGCAGGAGTCTAGAATGCCTTTATTTTGTCAGTTACAAATAAAAATTGTGAAACAATGATTAATATAGTTACAGAAAACATTTTGGAGGGAAGCATTGTCATAACAGATGAATGAAGAGCTTATAGAGCAGCATTCAATCGTATAGGGAACTATGAGCACGGAACAATTAATCATTCTTTGTTTTTTGTGGATTCTTCGATTCACATACAAACAGTAGAGGGATTTTGGAGCCATGCTAAAAGAAATTTTATAGGTAAAAATGGAATTAACAAACGTAAGGAATTCCAACATTTAATTAAGTTTCTTAGGGAAAGGAGTGTAACTAAATTCGAAAAATTTAATGAATGTGTTTTATTGTTTATGGCTGATTACTATACCAATTTAAATTAAATCATCTCTAATTAAATTTCGCCTTATTTTTAATTTTAAATTGTATTTTAATAAATATTTTAATTAATTAAATATTAATTGGCCCTATAATAGGCATGCACCAAATTTTTTTGTAATTTTTTTTAATTTTTTTTTAAATATTATTCATATCAAGACCAAAAGTTCCCCTCTGGGGGAAACTTTTAATCTTGATCCCCTGCTTTTAATAGAAATTGAAATAATCAAAGAATGGAGAAGAAAATATAAATACGGTAATAAAATTACAGACTATCTCACGAATAAATAAAAGATTTTTTTATTTGTTTTTTTTTTAAGAAAAGATTTTTTAATTCTTGACTAAAAAACTATTTATTATTTGAAGTGAAAAAATCGCGAATTGAACTTTTGGATGCCTTTAAACCAGAGGTTTAGAAAAACCCCGCCCTAATTGAAAACCTCGCTTTTTGGCACTTGTACACTTCCCCCCCCTCAAAAAAAATATTATTTAAATAATATTATTAATTAATATTTTTAACTAAAATTATGAAAAATATATGAATTTAAATTCACTTACTTATGCTGAACTTATTACTATGACGATCGATGAAAGGTCAAGTTTATCTTTTGCTCAATCACATGGATTGATAGCAGTTAGGAGTCATTGTATTTGCGGAGGCAAATAAGATCCACGACAACGGAACGGTAAAAATATTGGTTTTTATTACCACTGCACACGAAAAACTTGTAGAAAAAAATCTATTAAAAAAGATTCATTTTTTAAACATACACATTTGACAATTCAGAAATCGGTTATACTTTAATAATGGGGGGGGGGTAAAAATTAAATAAAATTAAAATTTAATTATCGATCCTCAGTGATTGCAATAAGAAATCCAGTCGGGAATCTGGGCTAAGACAGCCAATGTTTTTTAAAAATTCATACTCTTCGACCCATGCTTGTAAATGTTCAAATCTTAAATTAGGAGGTATATTTTCTTTTAGATCCCGCCATTGGCGTTCTATGGTATTTGTATGAATGGTTTCGTCTTCTTGATCGACAAAGTTAATCGAATGATTAACTACTTTGTGGACATAATTATATGAATTTAGGTTAGCGTATCCTCGCCAGCCATCTGTAATTATTGTGGCACCGCTTGGTACACATCTTAAGATGAAATTTTGCAAAATTAACGCAGTTCTTCGGCGCGTAATTAAAAACTTAACACATCTAGGATCCCTTTGCAATATACCTACTAGCCAAAAACTTTCTTTTTTTAGGATACGGCCAACGTAATACTTCCTGGTATACAGATGCGTCTCATCAACCTCAAAGACACAATTATTGTAAAATAATAAAGAACCCATAAAAGATGTTCCCAAGGACCTTGTTTTGTCTTTAAACATTTTAAAATATGTTTTTATCGTTGTGCTCGAGTGTGAAGTCTCTTTTTCTGTTTGGTCATAGGTGAATTGATACGCATAAAAACATATCAAATCACATATTTCTTTTAATGTTAGTCGAGAATCATTAAAAGAGCTATCTATCAGGATGCTATACGAAGCTCTGCATGCTTTGTTATTACATCTTAAAACACCATTATACCCATGCCTAACCTTTCCTTTTTGTAAGGTTGCATTGGACAAACATTTTTCACATCTGATGGGACAGGTTCTCAGAATACCCAGTTCAATTAAAAAACAAAACGATTTTTTCATCCGAGCTCGTTTTTTCAATAAATTCTCTTATTTTCATAGGATAGTTTTTATTTTAATTTTATTTAATTTTTACCCCCCATTATTAAAGTATAACCCAGAAATCTATTCGTTTGATGTATTTATTCGTTAAAAATATGCAAATGCAGGATTTAATTAAACATGAGGTAAAAACGGGATCAAATAGGAATATAATTGACTGGAAAAATTTTTTGGGGGTACTTTGCTGTTGTTAGTTTTTAAGGAACCCTATAATATTAGAAGGTATATATGTGGTTGTTGAAATCGATGAAAGTGCAATAGTGAGGTGCAAATATAATAGAGGAAAACTAGTTAGAACCCAACGGTATTTGGTAGTTATGAAGTGATTTCTAAAAGGTCATTTTTAGTAGCAGTTGAATATAGGACCGCCGAAATGCTAATACCGTTAATTCAACGTTACATCTTACCTGGCGCTATTATAATTTCAGATTCTGCTAGTGTTTATGATTGTTTGCTTGATTTAGGCTATGTACATCATAAAGTTAACCATTAAATTGAATTAGTAAATTCTTAACATGGTTATAGTACTAACCATATCGAACAGGATTGGCAGAAATTTAAAACCGGCAATAAAATTAGATATGGAACACATAGGAGTTTATTTAATAGTCATTTAGGGGAATATATGTGGAGACAAAGATTTAGAAAGTCTTTTGATGATTTTATTAATGATGTAAGAAATGAATACCCTATTTTGAAAATTAAATAAATATTAAAAAGTAAATAATAAATATTAAGAAATAAATAATAAATATTAAGAAATAAATAATAAATATTAAAAAACAAATAACAAATAATAAATAATAGAAAATAAATAATAAATAATAGAAAATAAATACTAAATAATAGACAATAAATAATAAATAATTAACAAAAAGATTAAAAAAAAGCTAGAAATAGATATTGTAAACCTAAGAGAAATAAGTAAATAAACACGAAGTATCTTTATTATTACGTAGAGTTAACATAAATAAAGCATTATTTAATTTTGTCATTTCTAAAATAAACTTTTTATTTAAAACCTGTAAACCAATTTAATGTGTTCAATTAAAGTATTAAAAGATTTTCCGAATCTTTGTCTCCAAAGCCATTCGAACAAATGCGAGGACAAGTTGTTCTTGCCGTGCCATATCTTCTAACATGGACAATCTTTAGTTTCTGTTAAAAACTTTCTTGGTGGTTGGTTGTTGCACCGGTAATTGGATCAACAAAATTTCGGAGTGGTTTACAGTGAAATGCACATAATCTAGTTGTGCTAAATCCCCGTAAGCTACCCAACCATCACTCATTATGATAGAACCTGGCCGAATAAATTGTAAAATATGGTTTCTTAAAGTATGTCGGTTTCTATTTTCGACCATTACGAAAAAACTTACTTTACTCTCAACTTCGTAGCCTCCAAAAATCCATTATTCTCGTACTATCATACCTCGATTATATTTACGTCTTACGAGTAAACATTCATCAATTTCAACTGGTACACCAACTCCACCGATAACAATGAGATGTCCAATAAAATATTCTGTAAATATATCTCGGCAGAAGTTTTTACAGTCCACAATTGTTGTGGGCGAGTTTATATTTAACTGAAATCTCAGTTCATCCTGGCTTTGATTATCGCGAAGGACAAAATATAAAATAACCAAATTTTTTGAATTGAAATAGGAAGCTTACTTCCTTCAAAAAAATTGCTCTTTCTTAAGGATACTCATTTTTGCAACCATACGAATTGCACCGAAAGTATGAACCTTTGTTTTACCAGTATCTCTTTTTTTTATTCTCATTACATTGCCACATATGCAAACTTTTCGTGGGCCAGTAGACCACGTTCGGTTGCAAAAGCAATTTTGGCGTCCTCTGACATTATTTTTTCGTACAACGTTCTGTACGTTAATTCATTTGTTTCTAAATTCTCCATAAATTAAATTAGGCGTTTAAATAAACAAGTATAAATAAAATAAATAACTAAAAAAATAAATAACTAAAAAAATAAATAACTAAACAAATAAATAACTAAAAAAATCAATAATTAAAATAATAAAAAATAAAATAAATATTTATTTAATTTTCAAAATAGGGGGGATACTGGACAAGTGCCGAAAAGTGTACAAGTCCACTTATTAATCTCTTTAACATTAAATTTGAATAAATAAAGGTCGTTATCCCCCATTTATAATCTTGTAATGTTGTTGTGGTTTATTTCTTTAAAAATTTTATTCACTTCTGTCTGTTCTACATTGCTATTTTAAAATCTGGCGGGAATAAACGAATAGAAGGAATGTATCTTATCTTTATAAAGTAAAACATAAAAAATAACATGGATTTTGTGGTACTTTGGTTGATTGATAAACTTCTAGATTCGTTTGTTAAATCTTTAAATTTTTTACCCTTGAAAGTTTTTCTTTCCAATTTATAAATTAGTAAATGGTTGTCAAAGACTTCGCATCCTAATGAAATAGTAGATTTATTCAATTGAAAATAGTCGAAGTTGAGACAATAATTTTAAATCAAAAACGATTTTATTGATTCAACAACGTCATCATTAAATAAATTATTATTTCTCAAAATAGAAGTAGTTGTTGTATTTCAACAGGTTTATGTTAACATTGTTTAA
Source organism: Tipula helvola (assembly GCA_963556165.1). Lineage (NCBI taxonomy): Eukaryota > Metazoa > Arthropoda > Insecta > Diptera > Tipulidae > Tipula > Tipula helvola. The sequence goes on from CAUVYM010000702.1 coordinate 6,586, forward strand.
ATTCTATCTATTCAATGTAAAATCAAAGAATTCATTATATTTATAAACTTGAAATAAAACAACAATCATTACAAATATTTAATATTCAACCATTTGTATAGAATGTAATAGAAATTGTTTTTATTGTAAAGATTTCCTCTTTTTAATTTAAGTTTATGAATGAAGTCTAAAAAAAGAAACCATATATTTATTGTTTTGTTGATTATTCGGCAAAGGTTAAAAATAAGAATCTTGATACAAAAAGAGACGTCTTTTTTAGAACATGTCATAATTAAATAATAATACTTTAACTTATAGGTTGGTTGTATAATTACTGAAGCAACCCTGCAACATTAATCTTCGAGGTCGAATACTTTGGGTTTACATTTTTCTTTTTAATATCAATAAGGAAATTTTATTCTTTCTTTATTTTTAAAAACCTAAAAAACTTATTTATATGTTGCTTATGAAGGTTCTATTATAAATATTTATATTATGTTTTTAGCCATGTATAATTCTTGGTTCTGTGTATTTTAACCTCCTGATTAATCATAAAGTATTTAATCTTATCTTGCCAGGTATTTGGTTATATGCTTACAAATAAGTTTAAAATCATCACTGTTGGGGTTCATACAAATTGTCGATCAATTATAAAGATCCCACATACTCATATATTTATTTCTTCTTTAAGTCTTTGTTACTTTACTTCTTAGTGTATTCCAAATACTTTCAATATTGTTTGTATTTGTCGGATTAACAGGATTATATTTATGGTTAATTGTTTTATGACAATATTTAAGGTGGTTAGGGTTTATTATAATCTTCCAACACTCTATTATTCCAACAACCTATTCTCATATTAAATCTTTACTTCAATTAGTTGATATATTTAAAAAAAACTCAGATGTTTCTTTACACACTCTTCATATAATCCACACACTTTCTAAATATGGATGTGTCCAACATTGTAGTTTATTTTCAATATAATAGGTTCATCTATTTCGGTTAGGTTTGCATATTTTCGTAAACATTTGTTGTGCTACTACTCATTTTATTATTTTGTACTAATTACACATTATTTTTTCTGAACAGCCAACATAAAATGATATCTTGGTTAGGCCATTTTGATCCCACTAAAAATATATTATTCGGTCCATGTCACCCTTCTCGTGATATTTAAGATTTTAACAATAAAATGAAACAGATGAAGAAAAGTGGTTTTAAAATTATTTATTAAATTAAGAATAATTGTTTTTAAATAAATTAAAGACATTTAGTTATTGAAAACATTATTTTTTTGCATTCGCTCATTTAAATGTTCTTTTAATAGACTCCCTTGCGTTTCTTTATTTTTTACTCATAAGTTAAGTTTTTCCCGATAGGACTCAATATTTTAAGTATGAATACCAGAATTCAAATTTATGAGGTATGAATACGATTATCGGTGTAATACCGAAATCAGTCATAGAATCACATTGTAAGCCCTCCATTCGTCGCTAATAATAATAGTTTCATGTCGATATCCATGTAAATTTATTGAAAATAGCACAGTCTGGAAAGTTTACAAAACATTGTTGGGAATTTAACTATAATCAATTATACCAAAACCCATGTTATGTAGTGCCAACGCGGTGGTTTATGTCGAAATGACATTTTGTCTATTTACTAACTTATACAATCAAACATTATATAATTAGTAATAAAATAGTTGGTACAACAGCTTCTCAATCTAGAATATAATGAAAGATCAATCTTATTTGAAACGGGAATCTCTAACAGTGTTTCTTCACGTGTAACATTGATATTTTATTTCCATAAAATGGATAAATAACTTCTCAGATTTAAAGGTTTGCCAAAAGAATTTCTCGTATCAAAACATATTTTTTGTTTGCTTACACACGCATCTCCAAGCATACTTATTAATGCTTTTATAGGGGTATGTTTGTGGTATGAAATAAAGCTACCGTGGAATAAAGCTACCGGGTTCGAATATCGCATTTCCCATCTATTTTAGTATATAATTCAATATTTCTATATTAACAAGGTTAGGGTTATGGCTCAATGAAATGTTTGGTTAGGTTTTTGAATAGTACACGAAAACGGTCAGGTTAGGTTAGTAATAAACAAATATTTTAACTAAACCTTATGATGTTTAGTATAAAAATATTGAATTATATACTAAAATAGATGGGAAATGCGAGATTTGAACCCGGTTGGTAGATAAGGAAACTAAGTCCAAAATATTGGTTTCTTAATTTTCTTATAGAAAAGTTAATTTAATATTATTTTATTTTAAAAAATTATTTAAAAGGATTCGAACCCGGTAGCCTTATTCCACGGTAGCTTTATTTCATACAACACTTTTATAGGGGTATGTTTCATAATCCCTTGGCAGATTTACATCTCGTTATTTGGCGTATAAATTCGTGCGAAATGACAACCCCACTAATCGGTCCCTGGAAAAATCTATGTTGTATATTAATGTAGGACATCCTAAAGGAGGTTTGGATCAAGTCGACTATTTCCCCCCAGGGGGAAATAGTCGACTTGTGCAAAATTAGTAATAGAAATATAAATTATTAATTAAAATTAGTATTAAAAAAGAAAAATTTAATTAGCTTAATACCTTCTTATTAGATCTACAACCTTTTCAAAAGGATCTCCTTCTACATTAATCCTCCATAAAAATTCATTTAAGTATATTGAGAGTTTTTCTCTTTTAATCCCCTTCATTTCCTTTCCTTTTTGCTTTATCTTAGCCCAAAATGATTCAATATTTTGTGTATGTGCACCATTTACATTATTTATAAAATTCGTCGAGTGGTTAACCGGTTGATGTTCGAAATTAAGATCCTGATATATTCTTCTGTATGCTCTCCACGAATCACTATGAATTATTGTGCCAGGGCGACAAACGGTTTGTATTATTGGTAACAGGGTGTCCGCGGTACGATCTAGAACAACACTCATGAATCCTCGAGAAGGTACGAAGCTGGTGTCTACCATCCCAAATACCCAAATTTGATCATTGGCTATTCTACCGCGATGATACTTGGTTTTGTGGCAGAAAAGACTCTCATCAATCTGAACAATGACACCTTCGCCACTAAGTCTAATTGGATTTATCCTGAAGTATTTCATGCATAATTCTCTCAAAGAGTCATAAAAATTTATAATAGTATCTTTACAAATACTTATTTCCTGTAAAGTTTTACAGATTCTTTCTTCCTTAGCAAATCTGTATAACAATTCAAGTATTTCCTGGAAACTTAACCTGTTATTCTTAAAAAAACTATTTGTCCTGATACTCCTGGTTGTTTTGTATTTTACACATGTTTTGTTCATGCATTTAAACACTTTATTATCTTTGATCTTGTTACAGGTTACCGTTTTCATCGAGCAGGCGCAATACAAACACGGCAGATATGATTTTAGCAATTGTTTTTGCTTCAAAAATATATATATCTCTTCATTATTAGAACTTAATAAATTTCGAATAAAGGATTCATCAGCTGTCATGGGATTTATTTTATATTTCTTTATTTATAAAATTAAATTGTTAATAAATCGGGGGAGATAATCGACTTGTGTATATTTGGGGGGAAATAGTCGACTTGATCCGGAGGTTTTATTTTTCATTAAATTATTACAAAAAAGAATTTTATTTGACATGGACATATTATTTTTAATAAGGACAACGCATTCATCATCCAAAAACTTCCATATTTTTTTTACATCAATAAAATAACTCCTTTAATAGTCGATTTCTATTATTAATTGCGTTCTTTTATATAAATAGTTTAAAAATTATTTTGTTTGGTTGGTTTTCCCCTTTTTTTATTTGTTGAAATATAAAAAAAATCTCTAAAAAATATAATGAATCAAAATACTTTTTACTCTTTAGAAGCAAAAGACATGAACGGAAAAATGGTAAAAATGGAGGAATTTATTGGAAAAATATTGGTGATTGTCAATGTTGCATCAGAATGTGGTTTAAAACAATCAAACTATAAAAACTTCAAACAAATCAAAGAAAAATATCTCGATGACGTCATTTTTTTGTTATTTCCCTGCAACCAATTTATGAACCAAAATCCCGGGACCCGGACCGTAGAAGAAACAAAAGAGGATATCGATAAGTTTTTCAACGATTACTGTTTTTTTGACGAAATTGACGTGAGGGGTAAAAACACAGATAAATTGTTTGCTTATCTTAAAAAACAAGAATGCGGTTGGCTTGGTAGTTTTTATCAAATGGAATTTCACAAAATTCCTCATTAATAAAGAAGGAAAAGTTATAAAAAGGTTCGGTCCAACAGAACCAATAAAAGAAGAAGACATTAACGCATTAATTTAAGAATACTTTATTTCTAAAAGTCAATTCTTTTAATTAAATTCTCTGCTCCATATTCAGATATTCTTCTTTTGTAAAAGTAGGGTAAACAATCTAAAAACTCAGCACCATAAAAACTTAAACTATAATAAAAATTATTGGATCTTTGGCAGTTAAAACTGTTAATTTCCCCATTTATTGCGAAAGGTAACCCTTCTATATAAATTCTTTCTTTTAAATTCTTTATTTGTGAAAATCCACCCGTCAGAAATATTCTATTCGTAGAAACTTGGCCTAAAAACTTCGATTGATTCCCAACCCGTGCATATTGATTATTGAAGGTTCAAATAAGATTTCCGGTATTCTTCTTCTTTCAATAGTAAACCCCTTTAAACTTTTCATATGATGGTTCTTCCAAATGGTTCGAATCCCGTTCGTGGTTTTTTATAATTTCTATGCAGTCTTTGAAATCTTTTTCTAATTGAATAAAATTTTCCGGATTTTCTACCCAAAGTATTTTTTCATAAATTAGAAACTCTTTTTCCTTGTTTATATTTTCCGGATCTTTATTTTTTATTATAGAATAATTACTTCTTTTATTTTTCAATTCTCTTGTTATATTATCTCTTTGTTTTAAAGTTTCTTTTAAGTTATTGAATCTTTGTTTAATCCTTTGTAGATATCCTTTCAAATTGGTTTTAATTTCATAATTCTCTTCTAGTTTGTTTATGTTCTCCTTTAATTTATTTAAATCTTTTAAAATCTTTTGCTTGAATCTATAAAGGCCTGAAAAAAATGAGATCTCTTTTTTTGGTTTCTTTTCTAAATTGTAATCTGATGGTTTCTCTGATTCTTCTTCATAAAATTCGTCATCTTCTTCTGTTGTCTCAGTTATTGCTTCCCTCTACAATCTCTTCTTCTTCTTCCGCTAATAAAACTTTAACAATTGGTTTTCTTTTTGGTTTCTTTTGTTCTACAATAACCTCTTCATGAGAATACACAAAGCTTGGTTGGTAATCATCTTCAAATGTCTTGTTCTTGTATTCCTTTAATATTCTTCCACATTCCTTCGTCGTAATTATCAGCCACCTTTAAATTATTTAAAACTTCGGTGATTAAATTATCGCCTATTCGTTTTAGAAAGAATCTGTTGTAAGTATCTCTTGAATATATTTCTTACATTGCCTTGCCTCCAAAGTTTAAATTAAACGCTCGTTTGATTTTATCATCTAAGAAAATAAAAGATGTCATTGAATTTGATAAAGAAATTAAAAGTGTAGGTCCTTTAATTTTGTTTCTGTTTGCAGAATAAATCGCGTCATTTCCGAATTGAAACAACTTAAAAATTATAAAGCTCGAAAACAGATTCTAAGATTTTCTTTCTCGAGAAATCTGGTGTGAATACCTTTTCTGTTATGATTAAAGCTTCCGGTCCTTCAATTTTATTTCTTTAAATGCTTGATCAAATAAAATTTCCATGTTTTCGAATTTGTTATTATATCAGAATCGAACATATTCTTTTCTACGCTACCTGGGGATGGATTAAAGGATATGCTATCTTTTGTTTTATAATATTTCGTTTTGTGATTTATATAACAGTTTGTTCTTGTATCGCGCACGCAGTTCAGAGGTTCCGTTTTCTAGGATTACGATTTGGCTGTCTTGCATAAATTAATAAAAATATTGTTTTTTTAAATATTCTAATCTTAATAACCTTTGATATTGAACATATGGGGTTCTAATCCCCTTTAATTTTAAGAGAGTACAATTTAGGCTAAACGCAACAACCTGTTGTACTTATAAATGTATTTTTTTTTGGATGGGTTATTTAAAATGCATATTAGAAATCAAGAATATATATAAATCAGAGTGATTTTAATGGCTATAGCATAGCAAACAACAAGAACATATGTAATTAACTGTTTTTTCACACGTAAAACTACCATAAAAATAGACGAAACATTTTCATGTTATCATAAGAAGATAAATAATGTAGATATTTATAAAGAAATAACAAATGTTTATGGTCCAATATTTTTGTAAAAAAAACAACATGCCAAATTCTGTAATCTAAGTCGCAAAAAAATATTATTTATTTACTCGGTTCTGCGTCGATGAAAAGTGTAAAAGTTGATTTTCATGTGAAAGATCAAAATAAAATACACACTGCTAGGTTATCAATAAAATCAACGTTGTCTGTTTGTTAAACCCTAAAATGTAAATTGTGAAATTTTAGGATGTATGTTTAATATAAATACATGAACTTCACAGCCAGAACACGTTTTTTGAGTTTTATTTTCTCTTCAGTTTAAAGAAATGTAGCTTAAGACAGAAGGCCTTAAAAGAGTTATAAATGTTTAGTGACACACACCTCCTGGAATAAAGGAAATAAACTTTCGTGTGATTTATCGTAAATAAGAAATTGTTTTTTTTAAAATGAGAATTTACTTTTAGAAGTGTTTAATTTGACACCTTAATGTGAAAGGCTACTTGCCATGTAATAATTTCATGCAATTTCAAATATTGATTCTGCAGTTGAAATTCCAATAAGGTTTTTTTATTAAGAAGTTACATATTATTTGTCATAAACAACACCATACTTTCTGTAAATGAATTTAAAAAAATTAATATTTAATTAAAAAAACATTAATTCAATTTTAATTCCAAATAATTATTTAAAAAATTTAGAAAAAAAACAATATTCAAAGATTAGAAACCAGTATTTAATTAAAAAAAATTAGAAAATTTATGATAGAAGTATTAAAAGATCAATTCAAAATCCAAGCATTAGACCCAGATGGCAAAATCTACACAAAAGTGAGTAGAATTATTGCAACTTCAACTACACACAAATTAACTCTTGATTACAATTCAATATTATTACAATTAAAATCCACGGACGAGCTATATTTAATTATTTATAAAGGAGAAAATAAGTGACGAGTTAATACCAATTGAATATGAATATGTTATGCAAGGAATGTGTTATAAAGTGGAAGGTGATATGTGTTACATCTCTTTTGGGGGGTTATTGTTGATAATCGAAGGTTTTGTTGATTTAAGTGACACAAACGAAGTAAGGAGATTGCAATTAAAAGAAATTTGAGTAGAAAATATTTTGTAATCTAATATTTATTTAAACATCTGCGTACAGAACCATCTCTACACAATGAAATGGTCTCCTATTCTTCAACTCAATAAAGCAGTACAGCAGCAAAGTAGCGAGTATCAAGTTTAAAATTATAGGAATCGCACACCAATAAAAGCTATGGTAATAAATCAGAAAGTTTGATACGTAGTATGAGTTAAAAACACCTAAATACCGACAACCACAACAAATCTTGGATTATATTTCATAATGATACTTAAAATTACAAGGGAGGGAACAAGTAATTTAAGAATCTTATATTCATTAAAGAATCCGTAGATAACAAAGATGGAATATCTTATAAGTGCCTGAACAATACTCTTTACGAGTAGGTTTATCGCCAAATCGTTTATAATAACACAGTGTTACTATTAAAATGAGAAGTTCTGGAATAAAAACTAATACACTGAAGTGTCGATAGAAGAAATCGTAGAAAAGTAACATTGTTATTAGTTGAATGATGAAAAGTCCTGTAAATATGTCTATAATCTATGTTCTTTCTAAAGAATTTCTCATTTTTTCTGGTATGGTACAAAAGGAAAGCGGCGGAAATATATAAAGGAAGGAAGCAATAAGAAAGCTTTATCTTGAACATTAAAAGAAATGGAAGTGCAAATAAGAAGCCAACAAAAAGTATTAGAGAAATACCAAAATTAATCAGGCTTGGTTTATCTAATATGTGTATAAGAGGTGTTTCTGAATCTTTTTCTAAGATGTCGGTCGCAAATGTTCCGAAAGTGTCATAAAAGAATCTCTTTTTTACATCCATTAGGATACGATAGGCATTGTTGATCTTAAGAAGTCCATCTTTGAATCCTTTTAAGTACTCAGCATTGTATTTTAATACCAATCTTTTATAAGTAAAATTCACTTGTTTTGATGTTGAATAACTATTTGTTTGTAATATTTCATAGAGGTTCTCTGTGGTCATTTTAAGGGCTCTTTTCTATTAAAATATATAAATATTTTACAATAGAAATAAATGATTAAATTTTAATTATTGTGTCGTGTTAAATACGTAATAATTGTTTTACTCAAAAGAGGGGGCTTCTAGTTTAGAACCTTTAATATTATTAATGAAATTGGAGGGAAATGATTGTAAAATGGTTGAGGATTGTAAAGATGTTTATATTTTTAGTATAAATACTTCATTTGGAACAACCAATATCAATTGTATTTCTTAATAAAGATTCTTTTTTTAAAAAGCAAATATCTTCTTGTAAATTGGTAATTCACATTCAGCAATAGATTAGATGCCGATTTTTTATTGAAGTAACAACCACGGATTGTTATAAAAATTAAAATATATTGAAAGGGACTTTCTATACAACAAAAGTATTTAAAAAATTTGTGTTCCATACAAGGTTGTATCTTAATTTTTTTGAAAATAAAAGCTGTCTATACAATCGGATTGGATTGTTTGCGGATAAAACACGTGCTCCACAAAAAAATTAAGATGTGATCTTACCGTAAATATTCAATCTAACCTATTTACACTACGAAGAACCTTCTTATATGAGAAAGATAGGCTCAATCCTTTTTAGTGGTCTATAATATATAGAGGCAATAATTTCCATTCTAAGTTGTTTGTACACGGCTTAAAAGCATATAAAACTTATGTTTTTATTTATTCCAGGGATTATGTCACTGTGTAAGGAGTGGTAGTATAAATTACATAATAATCTATAAAATGTGCATGTATACTAAAACAGATGATCTCTTTGTAAAAGTAACCCTAGTCTTGGTCTTCATTATTAAGAACTTGGTTTTTAATTTCATGATTCGGACATTATTTAGAAACCACAACAATTAATTAGTTTTGTTCTGACAAATATAGAATTAGTGAAAGTTAATTAACATTCAATAATGTAATATTTGCGTGGCTTATATAACTATTCATCTCTTGATAGTTTATATGAAAATGTAGTTTGATCAATATAACGTTAAATAAATGATTGAATCAGAGTCGCCATCGTCGCAAAAAAATTTTAAAATTGCGAATTCGCAATAATTCTATTTATTTCGAAATGTTGTAAAGAAGAATTGTAAAGATTTGGTTATTGTGAATATCATAATTGCTGTTTTCGAATCAGATGTTTTATTTTAAATGGTTATCGAATTCTCAAAGTTAAACCTTTAAAATGCATATTGATTGTGGTTATCTATCTATATGTTTTTTATGGCCTCTTAATCAAATATTCTATTTTGTTGAAAGAATTATATTTTGTCAAAAGAATTCTATTTAATTGTACAAACCATGCCAACGGAACAAGTTATTATGTAAATGCGCAGCAATGCATCCTTTTAAATAGCATTTTTGTTTTTTGGATATGAACACTTTTTCCAAAAAGATATTTAACTAAATTAAAGGATTTGGCGACTGGTCGGCTTCGAATATCGCCAAAACATTTTTATTTTTTTATAAAAAAACTATTATAATATTAAAATTACAGTCCCAATGTTTACGCAAAGAAAATTCTTCTTGCCACACAAACATATGAAACTACGGTAGCATTCCTAAGAAGTAACAACTATATTCAGCAAGACATGTCATTTTTACAATGTGTAAGACCAATAACCATTGAAAAAATGAATATATACTACGCTGTCGTAAATGTAATAAGCGTTTTTCTGTTTTAAGCAACATAATTTTTTTTAATTCAAATCTTCCTCTTCTTGTTGATTTAGTTTAGTTTTGGAGTTTAGATCTTACCTAGAATTTGACAATAAATACCCATTCTCGTGACACTATAACAAAATTATATCACAAACTTAGTCTTCAGGTATATTTTATCATTCGGTAAATTGTTCCAAGAAAAATATGGGGAGTTGGCTGCACAGTAGAAATGGATGAAGCGAAATTTTCCAAGCAGAAATTAATGTGGGTCGTGTGGTAAGATCTCCGACACTTCTGTAGGACACCCCCTGACAATAATGGGGGAGTCTTGTGTTTTTTAAAAAAAAATAAAAAAATTTTAAATTAAATAAATAAAGAAATTATACCAAAAAAAAGTTTTTAACTAGTATTAATGATCGAAAAATTTATAATATAACTGACAATGAAGACTTTTGCATTGAATTTTGCCGAAAACATAGTTTTTTGCCTTTTACAAAACTTTATTGTGGGGAAATTTTGCATGTTTCTAAACGAATAAACCCTTGAAGGTCTTTTTTTGTTTTTCGTTGCACAAACAAGTCATGCCGGAAAGAATATAGTATTAAAAAAACACGTTTTTTGAAAATTCGAAGCCTTCAATAGGTCAAATTTTACTTATTATTTATTTTTTGTCCCAAAAACAAAAATCAATTTTATTAGATTGAAACGAAAAACCGGTATAAGTCAAGATCATACATTATTAGATTGGTTAGATTTTAACGTGATATTTGTACCCTTATTTTATAAATCACCCCATTTTAGTTTGTGGTATTGTGAGGACAGTGGAAATTGATGAGGTTCACCTGGTAAAACGCAAAAACAATGTTGGCCGCATTGTAAGAGAAAAATGGGCATTTAGGGGTTATGATGTTGAGATAAAACAGGGTTTTATAGTCGAAGTTCCTGATAGAAGAAGAGAAACCATATGGCCATTAAGTTTTTAATACATTAGGCCAGGGAGCATAATTATGTCAGATCGCGCTTTAATTTATAACGGGTTTGAAGACTACGGATATTTTCACAAAACGGTGAATCATAGTAGGAATTTCGTAGGTCCTATAACTGGAGCGACAACCAACCATGTTGAAAGTTAGTGGCAAAAAGTAAAACAAGCCCACAAGCAACAGTTTGGAACTTCACGAACTAATTTAACAGTAACAGCCCATTTAAATGAATATATATGGGGACAGAGGTTTGGTAATTTTTTCGATAGTTTAGTTAATCATATTAATGAAGTATATCCTAATTAGTATTAAATCGTAGTCTTTAATTAGGACTAAGTTTACCCATTGACCCCCGGATTCGAATCTCGTTATATTGTTTTTTATTTTTTATTTTCTTGTTTTTATTTATATTTTTTTCTTATATTTTTAATTTTTTTATTATTTCAACAAAAAAATAGAATATAGGAAAAACTTTATTTTTTGTATTTTAAACATGACAAAAGAGCTTCCCATAACCCATCAGCATGTTTCCTCCTCCAAATAAATTCAAATAATTCTCCCTGTAATTTATTTCTTACCCTACATCTTACAGGTACATTCCTCTTAACCCCACTCCAAGTGCCTTCAATACGGTTAGTGTTTTTACCATCGACATTTTTAAACGAAATCGAATGGTTTACCATATGATGTTCAAACATTTCATCCTTTTTAAACAAAGAATATCCTTTCCATCCATCGGTAATTACAATCGAACCAGGAAGGACATATTTAAGAATTATTTCATTGAGAGTATAGGCATTTCTATTATCCACGACAACGGCAAAAAAACACCTTTCTTTTGATTTTTCTATGCCACCAAAAACCCAAGAACCTTCAACACGATGACCCTTATTGTATTTTCTTTTTCCAAATTTAGATTCATCTAATTGTACTTCAATACCGGGGCCACCTATTTTTATCTTACTTTCTTCTATTTCATGGATAATCTGGGCCAGCAAAAGTTTTTGAATTCTGGAAATAGTTCTTTTTGAATGGCCAGTTATTAAATGTATGGTCGTAAATGAGGCTTTTGATAGCCACAAATAAGCTAAATGCAAAAAATCTGAAAAACTCAAAAGCAATTTACGAAATATCGTATCGTTTAAACCTGAAGTAATTTTCCGACAATTTTTTTTCCGACACTTGAATCTAAAATCTCCCAACGACTTAAGAGAATGAGAACAAACAGGGCATGATAAAATCAAGGGAATTATACCATATGATTTCAAAAACGCCACTGCTTGCGGTTCGTTGTCAAATATTGATTTCAATTCTTTTCTTTTTGGAAACATAATAAATGAAAATGTTCTTTTTTTTACAGATAATTAAAAAAAAAAAGAAAAAAAAAAAAAAGAAAAAAAAAAAAAAAGAAAAAAAAAAAAGAAAAAAAAAAAAAGAAAAAAAAATTTAATAGGGTTAGAACTCGGGGGGTCAATGGGTAAACTTCAACCCTTTAATTATATTCTAGTATAATTCATATAATATTAATTTTTTATATAAATTTTATATATATTATTTGTTAATAAAATTATTAAATATTTAAGTAGTTTTTTAAAAATATTTATTTAAAATTACAGGGGTTGTCCTACAGAAGTGCCGATCTCCTTGGGTAATTGGAGGAGTTGATATTGTTACAGGTGAAATGTTTTTTAGGGACGTGCTTTTCGTAATAGATCAACTATTGAAGTATATAAATAGATTGCATTGAAGTCGGTATGCCAATCGTCACAGATTGTTGGGTTAACTTTTTATCTCACCCTCCACCCCGCCAAAAAATTATAAATAAAATGAAAAATAATTAAATTTCATTAATTTAAATACAAATAAATAAGATTATACGTTCTTTAATAATTGTATCATCTTATCCAAAATATTATCGCTATTCAATGATTTAAATCTTCTTACATAAATTTTTTTGGTTAAATTTTGTGAATCAGCAAACTTAGTACCATCTTTTCTTAAATCTCGTTTAATAACAGACCACATACCTTCGATGGTTTGTGTATGGGTATCTGATTCTGTATCAATAAAATTTTCAGAATGATTTACTATTTTGTTTGTAAATCCCAAATCAGCACAAATATTTTCAATCCCTGAATACCCGCGCCAACCATCAGTATGTATTTTAGTACCTTCATGTATTTTCCTCCTTAAAATTTCAACCAAAGCATCACGACTTCGATTTTCAACAATTTCAATAAAAAAAGAACTTGTATCTCCACAAACAACACCACCAACTGCCCAAACTTGATTTTCAAGCAATCTTCCTCTGTTATATTTGTTTTTAACCAGCAAAGTTTTATCAAATTCAACCATTTCTGCTAAACCTCCTATTTTCTATTATTTATGTATATTCTTATTGGTATAGTTAAAAGCAATGTCATTAAATGTATTTATCCACCGAGTTACAGTAGCAGGACTTATATTTAATTCCATACAAACTGCAACATTGTTAACGCCTTTGCACCATTCCGTTAAAATCGTCGAAATCTGCTGTACACTTAGCTTAGAATGATGAAAAATGCTTCCACGCAACAAAGATCCCTCATTCGTATATCTTTTATTAGCACGTTGTAAATAACAACGGTAGGTAAAAGGATCTATGGTTCGCGTGATTTTAACATTGTTGCATTTTGCACAAAGTGGTTCACTGACTAATTCATTTTCTATTAGAAAAGTTGATAATAAAATGTCGTCATGTAATATTTCTTTCAGTTCAACGATTTTCATTTTTTTTATTTTATTTTTTTTTATAATTTTTTGGCGGGGTGGGGGTGAGATAAAAAGTTAAACGATTGTTGGAGGGGTTATGTTAACCTTGAAGAATTGGTTTTAATCATATTTTGCGAATCAAAGTTCTAATTTTGTGGATCATCGCACTGGTCCAAACACACAGGTGATTGAAAATAGGAGGAGTGGATTTAAAATAAAATTTAGTGCAAGGTTTATTACGTACAGGAGTGAGTTGAGGTTGATGTTTTCGGAACTCATGTTTAAGTTAAGGTTTAAGGCTAATACATTTAACCAAATGATGAGTAATTTAATTAATGTTATAATTTTTTTATAAAAAATTTTGGTGTGATTCGAACCGCTCCAAAACAGAACAGTCACCGAATTCCAAAACAATTAAGAATTGAACCAAAGATTTCATTTATAAATTTAATAAAATTTTTTCTCTCGGGGTAGCAGCGTAGAACGAAGTTATCACCAAAAATATTTAGTTTATAACAAAGAAAAACATTCTAAAATATGTAAATTTGATACATAAAGAAGATGTTTTTTCGTAGAATATAGTAGCAGATGGTTGGAAAGGATATAAAAGCTTTTATGTTCGTATTAAGAACAGGTAGTTGTCAATAACTGCCTTCTACTTGACTTTCAATCAAAGTAGAACAGATTGAAAGTGTTTGATTAGATGTCTCAAACCAACTATTAGTTTGATTATCTTGATAGGTTTAAAATAGTTTTGTTGAGGAAAGATAATTTATTTATTTTTTAAAGAATTTAAAATCTTTTTATGCATTTCAAAAGAATTAATTTTAACCCCAAAAAATAAAGAAAAGAATAGAAGAAGAATTTTTAATTTTCAAAATTCCTAAGAGAATACAATTAATTTTACATAAAACTAATAAGATCTCCCATAATTGAAAACCACCTTTTCTTTTTATAATCTCCAAAGTTTCTCTTAAAAAAGTAACATTTTGTAAAAAATGATTAATGACAACAATTTTTATAAATAATAAATATTTTAAAATTATTTATTTAAAAAAAAAATAAATCCTAAATGGAAAGAGATGATCATAATAGTTTGACTAACAGCATAATAAGAAGAAAGAAAAAGCCATTATCTGATTCAAACAGTGACGAGAACTTGTATCTAGGAAGTAGTGATGAAGAAAGATTAAATTTACTAACTGAAAAAGAAAAACAAAAAATTCTTTATGAAAGACATTTAAAATTGATGGCTTTAAAAGAAAAGAAAATGATTGATAAGAGACTCAATCTTCCAGAAAAAAGTCAACCAATAATCGAATCTGTTGTAAAGGATAAAATGGTAGAAGAATTTGGGGTGTGTTCTAATTGTATTGTAACGAGGGATTTTATAATCAATAATATGTACAAACCATTTTTTGGAAAATTTTTAGGCCATCTTATAAAATTAAAAGAAGGAGAGGATTATTCTATTTGTGTAATAAAATCTTTACAACATGGACCAGAGGTTTATGAATTTAAAGGTAGAGGAGGCCAAATATTTAAAACTGATGTAATATTTGAAGTTAATTACTCTAACAAATTAATGAGGAAATATAAAATCCCATTTATAAGCAATTCTAAGATAACAGAAGAGGACTTTTCTATTTTTAAAAGGAAAGTTCCAAACTTTGATTTTAATAATTTATTGATAAGATACAGGGCATTGAAGAGTGTTATGACAAGGGAGTTGACAGAAAACGAACAGTTAAAGACTATGGCTGAAAAAAGAAGTTTTTATTATTCAAATACCAAAAGAAACACTCTTCAAAAAATCAAGTTAATTAAAGAGAGACGAGGCGTTGGAATCGAAAGATATTGCAAAGGTAGAAGCAATACAGGAACTTATAGATTCTTTGGATAGAAAAGGTGTGGATAGTGAAGATGTATGGGCGACCATCAGTGAAAGGAATCGAAAGATTAACGCAGAGAATGCAAAGATGTATGAATTACAAAGGAAAAAGGAGTATGAATAAAGTTATGAAAGAAAGTATTTTTTTATTAAAACATTAAATTCTTTAAAATTGGTTTTGAAGAACTTGTTGAAACTTTATTTAAAACTAATCCTGTTGACCAAAGAGGATATTAAAGTAAAAAAGAAAACATTTCTTTGTCGAAAAATATAAAAGGGGTAATGTTCTTAAAACAGAAAATAATATTTTATAAAGGGGGGGTTAAATTTATGAACCTCAATAAATAATGTATTGATTTACATTTATAATAATTATTATTCCTATTTAGTTTCCAATACTTTAAAAGAATACTTTCGTACAAAGATGCCTGTACACGGGTGAAAATATGCACACGATTAGAGTTCTGTATATAGAGATGGTTGACAAAAATTCAATAACTTATATTTTCTGGTAATGTTTATAAACGATTTTGAATGAAAGATGTCATCCTTTTATATTTTGCTGTCGAATTTATTGCAAACCTCTGTCGCAGCAAAATTGTTTTTCAATAAACGATTCTTCATTTCAATGAATTGTATAAAATCTTCCGCTTTTGAAAAAAAACAAACATTTCATCTTATTTTGAATCGATCGGTTGTCTCAAAGTGAGCCATACACCTTAGATATGATTTATGTGTGTAATTTTACTTAAGGAGCCTGTATTTATGACGATCAGATTTGTGAGCAAACTTTTTATTTAAGTATTCTTTCCAACCATTTGTTATATTTGCGTGGGAAATACATTTTAAAAGTTAACTATGACAAAAGTAATGAAAAAAATATTATTGAATTGTTCAGACTAACAAGTGGCGTTAGACTTGGTCAAGGACTGTTTAAACAGGACAGTGTATGTCCAACAGGTGGTTTTAACACTAACATCAAAAGGGGGCGTGGCTTGGAGTAGATCTTTCAAGAAGTTATCATAAAACTACATTGCTTTTTAAGTTCTACTTATGAAGATATACACATCCTTATCTATAAGGCTTTATTCAGAAATTTTGAATTCATTAAACGAAAATGTATTTCTCTATTTCTTAGTGAAATTGTTATCAGGTTAGAACGAGTTATTTTATTCAAACCATCGGTATATTAGGTGAAGCATCGTCCACATTGTTTCCTGTAAAGATATCACGGGTTAATTGGCCTGGGAAATAAATATTGGGTTTAGTTCTTTTTTTCTTTGTAAGAATACTTAGCTAAGAACTATCAAAATCCTTAACAATTTATTTCTTAAAATTATGTATTTTTGGTAACATTTCACGTTGATAGCTGGCGAGATTATAGCTGGTCTGTCAATTCGAAATTTGTGCAGATAATTGAATTCATTTCCTCTTTGGATTTTGACATACATGCTTGGGAATTGTTAAATAAATAATTATTGATCGTGATCACTTTTGAATGAATAGAGAAAAATGTTAATAAGTTCAATCTGAGAAACATATTAACTTTAAAGAAATTGTGTTTTTTTAAATTGAAATAAATAAATCATTTTAAGATTTGCTGATTACCACCCAAAAACAACTCATCACCTAATTTTTTCATAAAAACATATAGTCAACTGTAAGTAATTTTTGATATCTTCAAAACAGTAAATTTTTTAACATTCGTCAGATAATTTTGTCTTGTTTTAAAAAAATTAATGTATAAGAAACATAAAGAAATTAAATGTTGGTTTATAAAACTAAATTAATTTTATAATGTTTCAAATAACAAATCTTGATTGGATATAAACCTCTACAAATATTTCTTTACAGAGTTATATTCAATTTTTTGTTACGACTTAATGAACAAAAAAACTTTATATAAATATAAGAATGCGTCTAAAGAACTTTTTGAATCAGAAAAGAGTTATCTTTCGGATTTACTTTTTTGGGCAAAAGATTTTCGACAATGTATTATACAACACTCTTGTATAAATCAATCTTCATCACTAGAATTTGACAAAGTAACATTTTTAAGATTTATTGATATAATAGAATTACAAAAGGAGTTGGTTAGTAAACTCGAAAAATTAGATAAAGAGAACGAAAACCGTGAAGTATATTCCCCTAATTATTATATTGCTTTCGAAGAAATTTTTTATAAGATCGACGTTTATGAAAAATATTTTGAAATATATCCACAAATTAGCGTATATTTTGCGAAAGAACTTAACACAAATATCAAATTGAAAAATACATATGAAAACTTTTTTAATAGAAATAAAGCTAAAGGACTTAACTATGCACATTATATAAACAGACCATCACAAAAACTTCAAACTTATGAACTACTTTTTAGTGCTATAATTAAATACGAACCGGACACTATAAACAAGACAAGATATTCAAATGTCAAGGGCAATATTGGAGAATTAATAGTGAAATGTAACAACGTCTATTCTACTTCCAATAATTATTTTACGATTTTTGAAATGTGTAGAAAGTTAAAAACGAGTGATTTATTTGAACATAAATGTGGTATGAATTTTTTGAAGAAAGATATAAAATTTTTAAAAGATGGGGATTTAGATGTAGGTTTTAATTGTAATACAAATACCATAAAAAAATATGTGGTATTGTTTTCTGAATATATATTTATATGTGATGCATATAAAAAAAACGGGATCAATATTTTTTTGGATTACCTTCTTTTATTTTATCAATACCAACTAACATTTGAAGAAGGCGAAGAAAAAAGTTATAAAATTGTTTTAACAAAAAAGTTTACAGACGAAAGAATTGTTTTTCACTTTAAAATGAAAGTAATTTTCAATTTATGGAAAGAAAAGGTTCAAGATGTGTTTAACACAATCATAAAAAACCAAAACATAGAAATAGTCTTTCAAAACAAACAAGAATTTATTTTGGATGATGAACTTTTATTTGTTTTTGGGAACAAGAAATGCAATTATGGTTTTAAGAAAGAAAATAATTTAGATAACCATCCTTCGAATAAACAAGGTGTACAAAGTTATAAAAACGTCACAGATCAAAAAAACATTACCAAAATAAAAGACAATTGGCTTTACAAATTATTGTTTGGATCAACATTTTATAAAAGTCTGTTAACTTTTGAAAATTATAGAGAAAAGAAATTGTTAAAGTATTTAATAGTTGGATCGAATTGTGCGATATATAAATGTTATAGAACTTCTTGTACGAAAATATATGAAGGATCAATTAAAAAAATGCATTATGATTCTATACACGAACTTTTTATTATTTTGGTTGGTAATTCAATTTTAATTGGTCGATACGTCACAACCAAAATCGAGACTAAGGAATTAATAGTCAAAATAGATAATTTCTATTACTGTAAAAACACTAAAGACATCTTTATTTTATCGGTTTCCCATGATAATGAAGATGTATCCTTTTTAAATATTTATTTCATTAATATCACTAACGAATTAATTGAGTTTAAATTTGTTGGATTTTTCAATATTGGGGGCCATATCAATGACATTACGATTTTTAAAGACAATTTCATTATATCTACTACAGAATTTATCTATTTAAATGTTTATAGCTTTCAAATAACGGATGTTATTAAGAAGAGAGATTTTTTGAATTATTATTTTTGTTTATCACCTGAACCAACCACAAAAAAGGTATTTTTGATAAATAGTAACACAAAATTACTTTGCTATAATTATATCGCGTTTTTTATAGATTATAAAGGTAAAATCAACAGACAACATATTTTATTTTTATATGAAAACGGTCCAGACAATTTCATATTAAAGAAAAACTATTTCTTTGTTATTTATAAAAACAAGATAATGATTTTCTGTTTACACACAGGAAAGGTTTTGTGTTATCAAGAAAATAGAAACTTTAAAGGTGTTTGTAATAATATTAAAGGACAAAAGATATTTACAGATAAAATATTAAAACTAAAAATAACATTTAAATAAAGGGTTGATGAGTGAATGTTGGGATTTACTTATCTATATCGGGTCTGAACAATTAATATATGTTATAAAATAAGAAAACACTTACTTTTGTTGGGTCTAATCAGTGTACCCCAAATTCTTACAATATATTAAAAATGTATGTTTATTTAAACATCAATGCTTTTTATCGTTCAAAGCTGGCGTAAACACTTCTTGTTTTTAATCAAAGCTTCATATGTTTCAATTATAACAACATTTATAACAATAAAATATACTTTGTTATATCAGCTAATAACCAAATATCGCGGTTTTGCGATCATCTACGTAGATTCTCATTTCAAAAACATAACAAATCAACTATATAAGACCATCAAATATATACTAATAAACAGTTTGATACAATGAGGAGAAATAATTATTAGATTTATCATATTTTTCTAGATATGTCTTTTTATCCGAATGAAAAAGACTGTTTTATTTTATAATTTAAGTTATTAAAACAACGTCGCTGTGATTAATACTGTTCCTTGTGGTTAATACGGCTTTACAAGCGGTTGCAATTTAAATTATTTATTAAAGTAAGTCAAACTAACCAACAAAAAACAGGCTGTTATTTTTCCTTGAAGGATGTTTCAAATGCAAATTACACAAAATGTGAAACGCAAACAGAAAAAAGATACAAACTTTGGAAAAATAAACACAACAAATGGAAAGACACACAAAAATAAGAATAAGAATCCATGTAATGTGCTGTGAATGCAAGAAAGTTTTAACCAAACATGGTATGGAATCAGTTTTACTTTCGAATAAATCCGTAAATGTTGTTTCTACAAAAGAGATTTGTAAAAACGTAGGTCAAATTTATACACCTTACATCACACCAGTATGTTGTTGTATAATAAACGATGTAGCTTGTTTAAACTGTGGCAACGTATTAGGATATCAAATAATTCAACCATGTGTATATTGTTTACGGAAAGAGAACAACGGAAATTTTCTAATTTTCGAATTCCATAAAATAAAAACACTTAAAAAGGTAGAAAAAATAGATGAAAGATTAAAGAAACAATTTATTTTCCCTGAAAGATGATCATTCATAAAGAAAACCAACCAATAAAGAATTTATATTCTCACAATCCATAATTTTCTCAATCAAAAAGTTTAACCCCAAGTTATAACACGTAAGAGGTTCAATTAAAATTACATTTAAATTGTTTGATGTTCCAGTGCAACAAATATCTTTTTCAAACATCTTTTTAAAAACATTTGCTGAAGAATAAATATCACATTCTGGAATAAAAATAAAAACTGATGGTGTAAAAATAAAGCTTTCTGTCAAATTGTTAAAGGATATGTTTGTTTTCAAGTGTATTTCGTCAATCCCTTCAACCATATCATCTAATTCAAATACTAAAATATTTCCAATAACTTTTTCCTTCTCAAAATTTAATTCAACTTTTTTAAAATTTCATAACCAAAAAAAGAGCCTTTAGACTGTGATAACTGTTTTAAATAATAATTAAATAAAAATGTTTCATGCATTTGTTTGAGTCTTAATATTCCGAATTCTTTATCCGTTAGAGTCGATTGATTTAGTTTTTGTAAATGTCTATCAATTACTTTATATTTGCTATTTTCATTCGTTATTTGGTTTTCCCCCATTAAAAGTTATTATTTTTTTATTATTAATTTATTTTATTTTTAATAATTATTTCATTTTTTTTTAATAATATTTTATTAATAATAATTACTTTATGTTTTTATAATCCCTTTTGGTACTAGTCCAGTATCCCACTCCTATTTTGAAAAAATACAAAAGAAATAAAAAAAGAAATAAAAAAAGAAATAAGAAAAGAAATAAGAAAAGAAATAAGAAATAAGAAAATAAATAAAAAAAGAAATAAGAAAAGAAATAAGAAAAGAAATAAAAAAAGAAATAACTTTACTTATATGTATAATTAACATAGATAAATCATTATAACTTAACTTTAACTTGCATTTATAGCATATTTGTATAATAAATTCTTTATTAAAACCTTTAAACCAATTTTATGTTTCAACTAAAATAATAAAGACTTTTCGAATCTTTGCCTCCACAGGAACTCAAATAAATACGAGGCCAACATTGTTCTTGCTGTATATTTTAACAGGCGCGACCTTTGATTTATGTCAAACATTTTCTTTTGGTTGCTTGTTGTGCCGATATTTGGATCCACAAAGTTTTCTGCGTGGTTACGGTGAAATGCACATAACAAGTTGTGAAAAATCGTTATAAGCTGCCAAACAAGCACTCATATTAACAAATCTTGGCCGAATAAACTGCAAAATACAATTTTTAAAGTTGTTCGTCTCCCGTTTTTTTACCATTCCGAAAAAACATCTTTTACTCTCCACTTCGTGACGACAAAAAATCCATTATTCATGTATTAGCTTAACTCGACTGTATTTACGTTTTACAAGTAAACATTCTTCAATTACTACGCTAACAACAATATAATTTTTAATAAACTATTCTGTAAATATATCTCAACAAACGTTTTTCCAATCTACAATTGTTATTTTCGAGTTTATTTTTAACTGAAATTTTAAGTTCTTCCTGGTTTTAGTTATCCCGAAGAACAAAATATCAAATGTTTGAAATAGGAAGCTTGCTTATTTCAAAAAAACCATTTTTTTCTTATGGCCTTTCGTTTTTGCAACTGTATGCATTGCAATGAAAATAAAAAACCCCATTCTTTCCCATATATCTTTTCTAATCTGCTTAAAGTACCACACAAACCGATTTGATCTTGAGCCAACAATCTTATTGCAGAAGCAATCGCGTCGTCTTCAGATTATATTTTATTGTACAACTTCTTGTATGTCATTGTTTCATTAATTTATGTAAGTTGTAAAATTAAATAAATAAAACTAAAATTTTTAATTTTCAAAATAGAAGGGTATACCGTATTAGTGTCACCCTTTTTTATGCTTTTTTTCTTTTATATTCTTTTAATCTAAAATTACACACTTTTTTATAATTATTCGTAAAAATAGAGAATTTGCTTTTATTGTTTCTACAATCATCAAAAAAATGGATATTAGAACCACAAAACGAACATCCTCTGTGTTTTAGAGGTTTAAATTCTACATTTTTTTTAAAAACATAATTTCTCCACGTAGGACAATCGTTAACAGTATGTATGCTTGTACAACGGTTACAATTTACAAATCTATTCCCATCTGGCTTCTCTTTACATTTTCTTGAAATGTGTCCAAGATTATTACAATACAAAAAGTACAAAAGGGTTTGTTATTCCTCTTACACCTCCTTTCTGAGTGTCCCATTTCTCCACATTCATAACAGAGTGTTGTGTCCAAGAAATATCTTGAAGTATTTTTTTCTGTTTTCTCTATGATTAATTTATTAATTTTCTCGTCTTTAGAATGAAATAACAGGCTTAAAAGTATTTGTTCTGATTCATATGATGGATTATAAATGTAATTATCTGTAAATTGCATTACTTCTGGTTTGTTTAAGTCGATTACATTGTTTTCATCAAGAAATGAAAATAAAGTCTTTTGCTTCATTTTGATACCCCCAATAAATAAAATACTTTAAATACGAAGGTACGAACACAGGTTTTTATAAAAGATTTTAAAATAAAAGAATAAATTAATTTTAAACAGATTTAATAAAATATTTTAAAATAAAATAATAAACAAATAAATTAATTTTAAACAGATTTAATAAAATAATAAAATATTTTAAAATAAAATAATAAATTAATATCCATCCATCATCCCAACAATCTTCAATTTTATATTTAAAATTAGGTGCTCTTTTATACATTCTTCTATAAGCTTCGTGTACATGTGACGGTGTTGTTGGACCATCCTCTTCATATTCATTTTTCACATCCAATGACTGATCTATTAATTCACTAACAAAAACCTTTGCAAGTCCACAAAGTGCAATAATGAACTTTGGGTTACAGCTTTGGCCGATTGTCTCTAAGCAATATCTCTTCATCATGGTCTTTTTAAAACCTACCCTTCGGAATGTTTCATATCGTAATTGTTCTTCTGGTGAACGCATAATTTGGTCCGCTAAAACTGTTGAAGGTCTGTTGGTTTCTGTTGAAGAAATTGCTTCTTCAGAGGAGGAAACAGATTCTGAATCAAAGTCTGCCATGTTTAAATATTTTTAATTTCCTTATAGTGGTTCTAATCCATCTTTAATGGTTTTTATTATTATTAATTTCGTTTTATATTAAAATAATATTTAATTATTATTTTTACATTTATTAAAATAATATTTAATTACATATTATTAATTTCGTTTTATATTAAAATAATATTTAATTATCATTTTTACATTTATTTAATTAATTTCGAAAAAAAAAAGAACAATAAATGAATTTCCGGGAAAATGAAAAGAAGCATCTGAATTCCAAAATAAAAAAGGAAAGCTCAACATTGCCTGAAGAATACAATTTCAAAACATTAGAAACACAACAAGATTTTAATATAATTACAATTTTTTTGAAAAATAATTATCTTGACAAAGCAGATTCCTCAATGTTTTTAGAATATTCGACGGATTTCTTTGATTGGTATTTCAATAATTTCAGTAAGAAAGAATATTGTTTGTCTTTATATTTTAAAGAGAAGATGATTGCTTTTATAAACGGTTCTGTAATTAAGTTAAAAGTTAAAGGAGATTTACAAAATGTATTGGCAGTGAATTTTCTTTGCTTGGATATTAATTTTAGGAATCAAAACATTGCACCTTTGATTATTTCCGAATTAACTCATAGAGCTAACAAGGAAGGAATATTTAAAGCTGTGTTTACTGGTTCAAGAAGGTTCAATTATACCTTTGCTTGTTCATCTTATTATCACAGGCCTTTAAAAGTAAATAAACTGAAAGAAATGAAGTACCTTTCATATTATGACTTTCCTCTCAAAGAGAAGCAAATAACAATAGAAATAGCAACAAAGGAGGACATTACAGACATTTTAGAACTATATAATTTGGAGAATGAAAGTTTTGATTTATTTGAAGAGATTTCTTACGAAAAAGCTTTACAATTATTTCTGCCACGAAAAGATTTTCTTTTCACTTTTGTAAGAAAAGAGGGAAAAGTAAAAGAATACATTTCATTCTTTGTTATTGATACAAAATTAAGGAAAGTGAACGAAACGATAAGATCGGCATATTTGTTTTATTGGCATTCTAATGATATCCGAAGTTTGTTGGATGAAGCATTCTTAATTCTAATGAACGAGAATATTGATATCGTAAATTGTTTATCGTTTGGTAAGAATGTTGAGTTTATTAAGGATGAGGATTTTTTGGAGGGGACTGGGAAATTGTTTTATAATTTTTATAATTATGAAGTTGAAGAAATTGTAAAAAGTAAAATTAATTTCATTATGCAGTAAATTGATTATGCTGTAAATTGATTATGCTGTAAATTGATTATGCAGTAAATGTTATGATTGAATAAAATGATTGTTCGTAGTATATTTCAATATGCAATAACTTTTTTGTAGAGTAATAACTTTTTTGTAATTTAAAACTTTATAAAAAGAACTCTAGACCATACAAAATATCGCATCTTTTATCCACAAAATAAATGTTAGATTCAAACACGAAATAGCATTTTGCGAAAGGGTAGTTTGTGACGACCGATATATAAACCTAAAAAGGTTCTTTGCTTTACTCATATTACTGAAACATAATTGTCTAAAAAATTGTATTTTTTTGGAAAAAGAAGCTTGATGATATTTGAATCTGTTCCGTTACTTTAAAAATCGACCAAAAATCATGATTATATTGAAATGGATGAATATCTCTTATTTAAAAGAAAATCAAATGTTGTTTGAAGAAAGAAGTCAAGCAACTGGTCGTAATTCCAAGAACATCGAACTTAAACGGTTGAACTTTACTTAGTATGCCCGAGTTCGAATCTTGATATTAACCTAGGTTAATTAGGTTAGGTTAATTAATAATATTTAAATCGAACTAAATTGGTTGGTACAATATCAGGATCCGAACCCGTGGGGTAAGAAAGTAAATTTGATTCTAAGTTATTATTACGATTGATCTTAAATAAGCACTTTTCAAAAGTTGAGTAAATTTTACTTTTAGATACTTAATAATTAAAGAATCAAAGTTCGATAACAAATATTTTATATCAGCTGCAGAAGAACTTATTTAAAAGTATTATTATAAAAAGATTTATTGATAGATATTGTTTACTTTTTAAACAATTTCGGCTTAAAGAATAGTGTTATTCCCCGGGTTCAAATCACGTTAAATCCGATTTAAAAGAAAGACAAAACCCCAATTATAGGTTTCATTATTAAATGCATTAAAACAACAAATTAGTATTTATTCTTTCTTTTAAATCTGGGTTACCGGGCTTTGAACCCGGAGAATAACACCATCCTTTAAGCCGAAATTTCTTTTATTGTTAAAAAGTTTTAAAATCCAACAAGAAGAATTTTTTCAGTAAAATAAATTTAATACTTCCAAAATATACTTTCAAATTATTAGTATTTTCAAAGAAAATAATTATTTATTGACCAAAAGTCTAAATATTTATTATGTTTAATTTCTTCGAACAGGAATTTTGTTAATTAAATACCAAATTCTACACATAAGAGTTATTTAATAAAAGGAAAGACTTAAAATTACAAACATTTTATTTCTATCTGCAAATATCTTTAAAAATAATAAAAATATCACAGATTTAATAAATAAATATTTTTAAAAATAATAAAAATATTTACATGGCAACTTATAATGAAAGATTGTTAACAGAATTAAATAATTTAAGAAAGAATAGAGGATTTAAATTTTATGCACACCCAGAACAGAAGAAGGGGGATCTAAATTTAAAAATATGGGAATGTGGGTTTCCTGGAACGGAATTATATGATGGTGCATATTTCAAATTAAAGCTATTTTTTACAGAGAATTTTCCTTTTAAACCACCAGCTGTACAATTCTTAACACCTGTGTTTCATCCTAATATTTATATTAATGGAGCTGTTTGTCTGGATTTACTGGGTTCGAAATGGAAGCCGGAGTTAACAATAAATAATATCCTATATGCTTTACAACAATTGTTGAATAATCCTAACACCAATTCGCCTGCTAATTCGGAAGCTAGTGATTGTTATAAAAAGGATTTAAATATCTACGAAGAAAGAACAAAGGAAAACATTAAATTAAATCACACAATTGGGAAATGGTTTAAATAAAGGAAGATTTTTTGTTTTCTTATTACGGGCATTACAAACTATTAAGATTTTTATGAAATTAGAAATATCGTTTACAGTTTTGTCTTTTATTCTAATACGGCTAGTAATGGATTTTACTCCAAAGATATTCATTGTCTGTAATTATGCATGAAGAATAGATAATTGGCAGCAGATTTATCTAAAACGGGTATATAAATAATAATAACTTAAATTTATTCACTAAAATTCAGATATTATTTCTATCAAACTCAGAAACGCTCGTCAGACCGAAAATA
>CAUVYM010000703.1:0-46733 GCA_963556165.1 Tipula helvola
ATACAGTTAAACGTTAACGAGATGATAATCTATTTTCAATCAGCTTTAATATCACTATTGTAGCCTTAGCGAAAAGTGAGGCTTTTTCCATCGAAGAGAAAAATAAATGATTTATATTTAGGCCATTTTTGGGGCGTAAATTGGGGCTCTAGTTAGTTGTTACGTTGCTCGAAGTTCATTTTTGAGCGATCTTTACTTTCAGATGTAATCTGAAATTTTTATTTTTATTTTAATTATGTTTCTTTATAACACTCCCAATTTACTTCTGAAATCTATCTTAGTTGATAGGTCGATATCCTTATTAAATGTAACTAGCTAGCTTAAACGTACGAAGTTTGGTTCCAATATTGAAGAGATTCGTCACATTTTTAATGGTGCTTCAGTTGATATTCTTCCTTTCTTTGAGACATTTTGAACTTAAATATCCCTAGTTCAGCTTTGGCCATCAATGACCTTAATTTATTTAGGATACCAAGCGGTACCTTCCCCTTAATTATAATGGTTTAGGTATGTTTGTAGGTAATAATATTAGTTCTAGGTTAGTTTCATTTTAATTTAATTTAAAAAGAAATCGAGAACTTATGATTTCAGGTACAACACAAATAACAATAAAATTTATAAAAGTTAAAATAAAAAGAACAGTAAAAATATCCAAAAGAAAATAGTTTTTCAGTATAACCGTCCGGACCACGGCTGTTTTTCTATATGATTTAGTGCTTGCAATAATTCATCTTCACCAATAGTAACGGATAACTTTCCGCTTGTATATCGATTGACAAAATATTGCAAGCATATTGGCTATTTATTGAGAGGAAGACGATTTAGATTCCCGTAGGTACATTGTTGCGGGATATCCTTTAACATCACGTTTGGTAGCAAAGTATTTCTGAAAGTATTTTGGATCAGATTTGACCACAGCTTGAACATTTTTGATGTAATTTTGATGTCTGATATATTTGTCGGTTTTAAAATTGATGAATCCAATTTTATTTCAGTTTTCGATAAGCTTTGGATTTTAAATTTGTTAAATTAACTAGAACGTCATCATGCCACGGATTTTATATTTGGTTCGATCTTTGGTACTTTTGATATGGTACTGCTGTTACTTTTTGCTCGAAGCGGCAAGATACTCATATAATTTTTCGTCGTTTGTGATGATATTATCAGTTAATTATAGAATACACTTATTACAACGTTTTGCCAGTCTTCGAAGCGGTTGTTAAAGACGATTGCCGGAATGGCCCTCAAAACCTTATTCAATCGAGTCAAAACCATGTCCATAAGCAAAAAAGAACGGTTGCGGAACGATATGGATCGAATTTTTCGCCTAATAGTCACATACAACCAATGCAGTGTCAGACGGGGCATTATTGTTCTCGCAGTATCGTTCTGGCGAATAGCGGCACGCAAACGACAGATAATGCTCAAAGAATATTCGTGTTAATAGTTTGGTCCGGCGGAAAAATCATAATGCACCACACCGCATAATGGAAGAAAATTGTCAACATCACTTTGATATTCCGATTAGCTTTGACGTGTTTTTTTTCGGTTTTAAACTCACCTTTGCACGATATTTACTTAATTCGTTGGCATTCGATGACGTTCTGTAATCAGAAATTATTGTTTCACATTAACACGACGCTCGTTTTTCGAAAAAATGAGGTTTTTGAAACCAAATGAATTGAGACGCGTTTTGAAGGACGGCAAGGACATTCATCGTCTTCAACGCGTTCTCGGTTTTTCTTTGAACAAAAACACTCGCTCTTGACATGTCACAGTGTATTGTCACTGAAAGCCTTTTCAAACATTTGCAACGTTTTGGAAGAAGTTCCATTTCTGAAGCAAAATTTTCTTGGTGGTTTGGCGTCTTTTGGAGGATGAGGGACCAAAGTTAAACTTGTATTAATCTACCAGCTCTATAACCTTCCAGTAGAGTGCGTATCACGTGGGCTGTTCTGGTCCTGTATTAGACAGCTGCGTGATGTGTACAATTGTGTAAGGGGTAACATGGTCATAATTCGCAAGTGTTCGTGCTGCCTCCTCGTGGCAACCACTGGTTACTAAGGCCATTAGACACACTTTGGCCTTTTGGCACATGCTAAAGTACTGCGTTAAAGAAGAAATCCTTGACCAAAAACTCTAATTTAAGCGTAACAGCATATGCCGAAGGAATAAGGATGAATGGTAGATTAATTAGCACAAAATATGCAAACTCTAGATACCAGGCACCCTCACGTTATATTTAGCCTTCCTGTAGTAAAGCTAGGTAACCTACAGGCGACTTTCTATTCCCAGTGACTCGTAAGAGTAAAATAAAAACGGAAGACTCCTGAGCAGGGCTAGAAATATACGGAGTGGGACTGCCCTCTCCAAGTCCTTAGGATTAGGAACCAACATTATAATCTTTGTAGTAGAAGTACTTGCTTTAGTAAACATGTAGGAGGGAGAGCAATGGCCCAGATAGTATGTATCGCGTACCGGTCGGCAGTACTATTAGGTTCATTAAGAGCCTGAATATTGACTGGACCGATAATTAAACAGGGTCCTAGCACAGAAGATCTTTTAGCTCGCAGTGCGAGGTGGCTAAATGCCCACATGACCCTGCGATAATAATAATAATGGTATATTAAAGCAAATGATCCTGAAGGCGATGCTGATGAGTAGAATGAACCGGTTGTAGTTACATCAAAAATTATTCGCGAACCGATTTCAATTAGGCCGAAAATTGAATAACCATTTTGTACAATATGATCCAAACTTGGTACAGGCTCTACAGTTTTGGCGGGATGTCAACAGATGTTTAGCTCAGTATGAAGGAAGTATACAAAACTCTGTAAATTCAGTCGGTAATTGCGGATTTTATGCGCAAGTCTCCTAGAGCAGAAGTTCTTTAAATCATAGAACCATAATCACCACAAACGATTTACAGTGTGTTACAATGTGAATATTGATACGATGTTGGTTTTTAGAAAAAAAAAATAAAAAAAATATTCGATTTCAAAATAAAGTTTGGCACGGGGGAGTCAATTAAAATACGGAAAAGCCAAAGAACATAGAAAAATTAAATAACAGGAGAAATATTTAGGACTACTCCCCCCCCCCCCTTTATAACTGAATATTCCTTACTTAATTTAATATTTAGGGGGGGAGGGGGCCCTAAATATTAAAATTAAGTAAGGAATATTCAGTTATAAAAAAACGGGGGAATGAATTATTTAGTGTAATTTATATGCTGTAATGGTGAGGTCTAACAAAATTAGGGTTGGAAAAGGCTAAACCCCAAAGAAAAAAAAAACAGAATAAAGAAAGAATTTATATAAAAGGATAAAAAGACAGTAAAACCTTTTCTTTATTTACAAGTAACGTATGTCTTTGGAGTTACTAACCGGATAAGAAGTTCTAAAAAGTGAACAAAACCAACAAAAGAAAAGGGGGGGAAACAAAACCCAACCCAAAATAGAAATATTCCATACTTAAAAGCAAGAATCTAGGTAATTTGAAAGGGCTAACGGCTACCTAACAGGGGGCTGAAGTAGTGTCGCCCCTCCCGCAGATATAGCCAGCATAATCAAAAACAAAGTTGCGGAACAATAAGTAGACATCATTAATTAACGGAGAGATTCTCCTAAATCCTTGGTAGAGGACTGAATCGGTGTCACTCTATACCAATACACGAGTGTACCTCAGTCAGAGGTAGGGTACGGACTGGTATCCCTGCCAACAGAAAGAAAAACAAATTATCAGATTGGGTACCTCCAAAGTACTTATAAATACATATTTTGGCGTCAAGAACCATAGGAGGTGTCCCAGAATTATTATTTTTTTGTTAACCAGGGTTGTAAAAACAATTCATTTCTTTTATTTTTGTTAACGAGTCTCGTCTTTCTCTGCAGGACAATTTACTTTGAGAGACCAATATAATCAGCTGTTTGTATATAAGTATATATGTATACAATGTATATATCATATATATGTATATACATACACATATCTAGGTGGGGTTTTCTAATAATTGTTTTTGTTGCATCTTAAACACTTAACGCATAGGAACGAGTTAACTCGTTCATTTGTTTCTTGCAGAAATGCATAGGAACGAGTTAACTCGTCCAATTAAATTTTAAACTAAATTTTTAGTTTAAATTACGATTGTTTTTTGTAATTAAAATATTGTGATCAATTGTACTTTATGGCTATAGTTTTATGGCTTTTTATCTCATCAATTTCGATTTTTATGGTTTATGACACCAATTGCCCAGTGTGTATGATATCGATAAGATACATATTTATGGCTGCATGTTTCATCATAAACGATAATATGAAAAAGGAGAAAAATGACTGCAGAATGTAATTTCATTACAGGCATCTCAAGAATGATTTTGGTTTTTTCCAAAACCTTCGAAAATTCTCTCTATAGTCAAAAGAGAATTCTCGCAAATTTTGTTTTTTCTTTAGGCAAAATAAAATTTCAATTAATTTTTATTGTTTTACTGCACCACTCCACAACTAGTGTTATACGTGTAGTATTTGTGAACGACATTATCTATTAGTGCACTATAATAATGTCGATTGCACATTTTCTCCGTAACATTTTATACAGTAAAACATGCAAATGATGCAATGCACCGAGGTAGTAACGGTATAAGAAGAACAAAGGAAAGTCGGTGTTGTTGTTCTTTAGTTATTTTTCTTTTCTGTTGCAAACAATTTCAATTTAAAAGTAGGAATAAGAACAAAAATCGTTATTTTTTGTTTATATAAATGTACCTATTGTGTTAAAATAGGTGCAAATAAACATTTTCAATAATTAAAAAAAATATTTTTTTTTGCAGGTTTTCTGTCAAAAATAATATGCGTTAAGGGGTTAATGTAAGCAGTATGATTCGTTAAACGAACAGAGCGTGTGGCGGTTGTGAGACCTGGAAGGGACGAATCATCAATAATTGTTACCAGCCAGAGCGTCACTCCACGACCACCACCATTTCGATGGGTAACCTCCCGAGCCATGCTGCCGGGAATAAATACTCTAAGTGGTAGATAAGAGGTAATAAGTGATGAAAATGAAATTCAACCAACCATGAAGGAAATAGTTATTTGTTGCGATACTGATGACAGTGATTGAATCGTTAAAATGATTTTATTTCATACTATACCGAAAATCAATGTTTACGTGATTGATTTCAGTCCGGGAAATGAATCATTACGGTACAGAAAAAAAGTGTCCGGAAAACGAGCTATTACCGTACAGAAAAATATAAAGCCAAACAAAACAAAAAAAATTACTAGGGCAACTTGATAATTTGAAAACCATTTGGATTGATTTTCTTTTAAATTTAAAATTCATGTTTTTACTTTAAAATTCAGTTTTAAATGAAAAAATCGAATTAATGTCACATGTAGTATGAAATAAAACGTTGTACGTTACACGTACGTTAAATGATCGTTAGAGTACTCGTTCAAAATTCTGGGCTCGGCTCCTTCGTCGCCTCGTCCATAAACGTCGAACTCGTACTGTAACAACTCATTTGCCGCCCTTGTGACGTAAATAACTATTGTTTCTTAATTTTATAGATTTTGTACAATGCTTTGTATTTTTATTTTACGTTTTGTGATCATTAAACAATGAATTTATTTTTAAACATTGAAATTATTTTTTTTTAAAGTTTTTTTTGATAATAGCCGCATTTCTTGACGCATTAGTGACCCGGATCAGATCAAAGTTTACATTGAAAACAACATTTTATTATTTAAATTTTACGTTGAAATAAATGAATTATTAAAACAATAGCCGTAAACTAAGAATTTTATTTAATTTTTTCGATTTACACGATTCTTCATACAAAAACCCGATTTTCCATTTACACAGTTTTTGCTGAACCAATCTACCGTGTAACGGGGAAGGGTAGTGAGATTTTTGGAGTTTTCTAAAAATCGGGTTTTGAAGTGTATAACCAATCGAACTAAAATTCCACCAACCGGTTTAACCAATCGAACTAAAATTTCATATGTATTTTAAGCTTTTTCATAAATTGGGAGGGTCCCAGGGAACTTTAGTGAAAATCGGTTAACCGGAAGTGGTCTTAGGCAAGAAAATTTATTTTGCAAATACATATCTCAAAATGTAAAAGGTGTACAGAAAAATTATTATACAGGGGTCAGCTCTCGAAGGGTTACTCCACGCTGCTCACGGTGCATGACAGCGCGCTCATTTTGACAAGCGTCAGTCTATTATGTTGTTTACAAGCCTACTCACCCATTACAAAATCCGGTAATGGGTTACATTATTATCTGGTTTTGCAAATTTTAGTGAAAATCCGGTGACTTTCTAGTTAAAACTCAAGATAAATGAATTTTCTAGTTACATTTAAAAATGAATTTAACCGATTTATAGTGAAATTGCAATTAAAACCAGGTTTTGACTATTTTCTAGTTGATTTCCAGTAAATTTTTAATTATACTGGAATTCCAGTGATTATCTAGCATACAAATTACTAGAAAAATACTAGATGGTTTTGTAATAGGTACTATATAAAACGGAAAATCTAGTAAATTAAATGAAAATCTCCTAAATTGTATTACCAGATTTACAGTAGAAATAAAAATTACTCGAGTTCCATTTGTATTTTTGTAACGATTTAATGTTTAATATAATTACCTGAAATCTAGTAAAATTCTAGTTAAATTAAATTAAGTACAAGATAATTCCTGTTCGCATGTACAAAAAATTTCTAGTAAATTAAACAATTCTCATAATCGCCTAGTCGATTTTAACTTGTATTAGAATACTAATACGTAGAATTTTGTGCCTTCTATCACGACAATAAGGATTTTGTGCGTGAATGTGTAAATTTTGATAAATACATATAAGTATACATTTTGTTTGTTTGTTTGTACTTTTCATTTGCTAAGGTCGACTAGCACTTATAGCTGTATATGACCCAGCTAATTGTAGAGTACAACTATTTACTTTCACTGAGTCGCACTTTGTAATACCTCCGATTTGCACAGATATTATGGGCCTTATACATATAAAAATGCAGTACCCGGAACCACTATCTATTTTATTAAGCTGTATATTGTGATACCGTCCCTCATTTACACGATATAACGGGCCTTATACGATAATGCGCAGTACCCAAGACCACCAGCTTAATAAAGATGTTCACTAGTCTACAAGATCTATATTGTGACTCTAAGTATACATTAAATTATTTTCAGATTAATTTTCAATTATGAACATTTTAGATTAATTTTCAATTCGGTCTCTTGGAGACACACGGGAATGACATAAAGAACAATTCCATTCTTTATTTTAAATGCTGGTTATTTTCAATAATTGACGACGGTATAATTTAACCTATAAACATATATATACATGTAAACAAAATACATATATTCGCTCATTGCATGTAAGAAAAGGATAAGTTAAAATCGTCTTTAATGAGAACGCTTAAAAGTCTGTAATTTTGAGGAACCCCATGTAAAAACACTTCTTTAAAGTACCCGGACGATATGAAGAAAAATATCAAAGTTTCGTCGAATATATAGAACAAAAATATATGTTGAAATAAGGAATATTTAACGTTTGTTTTACTATTTGAAATTTATTTAGGCGGCCATGTAGTAAAATCAAGGGATATAGGGCTAGATACTCGATACTCAGATAAGCAGATAAGCAATTATTTTTTGCGAATTTGCTAGAAATGTTATACACTATAATTTAGCAACCCAATTTGTTTCTGAATTTCGGAAATGAGATACTTTAACGCACTTTATCGTTTATGCTGAATACAAAAATATATTTACTTTGCTAAAATAATCGAGTAGCTTACGCAATCAAATTTTCGATTAGCAAATCCGCCATATTTATCGATTTGCGAATTGCTAAAGTATCGTGTATCTGGCCATAGTCTAGTAAAAAATGATGACGTAGGATTAGCTGGAATTCTGCTAAAGCGTATAGATTATTTCCGGTTATTTTTCTAGAAATTCAGTAGAATAAATGTAGGGAATTAAATATTTTTGTAAGAAAATCTAGTATTCGATTTTACTTGAAATCTAGTTAAACAACAGTATATCTCGTAATTATACTAGAATTCCAGTCGCAAAATCAAGTAGTATTGTTTACCTACCTGATTTTCAGTACTACATATGTACATATTTGTATTTCAAGTAAAATTATGATATTTTATCACAACCAGAAATCTAGTATTTTTAATTTTACTTAATTCAGCTAGTTGTCTAGTATGCTCACATCTTGTGAATTTTTGTTTACCGTGTACGGAAGCATATCGTTTTACGTCGCAGTTAAAAAAAATTATCGAAATGGAATTCAAACGCAACACTATTATTATATATAAACAAACTAAACGCTCGTGTTTGGTTAGAGTGCAAATCAAAAGACAATTTAGACCAGTGAATTGCTATGCGAAAGCAAGTCTCTGCATCAGTGATGGTTTGGGCCACGGTAACTGCCACAGGAAGCTCACCACTCATTTTCATTGAACAGGGCGTAAAGGTAAATAACAAATCTACCGTAAAAAGATTTTAAACGATGCTTTGTTTCCTTGGGCACGTAAACGATTCGGTTGATACCATTGGACATAAAGCCCATGAAACCCAACGTTATTTACAAGAAAAAGTTCCCAGCTTCGTTTCTTTACAACAATGGCCACCATAATCCCCGGTCTTAAACCCAATAGATTTTTCCATATGGTCCATTCTGCAGGCCAAAGAAAAAATATGAGACGGTCGACGCCTTAAAGATTGCCCTTCGCCGAGAATGGAGCAAAATACCATTAGACCATATTCGTGCAACGTCTGAAACCTTCTCGGACAGACTCGATGCTACTATCCGCGCTAAAGGTGACAAAATCGAACAATCACATATTTTCTGTTAAATTTTAAATGTTTTTACGATATACTGAAGTTTTGAAATAAAAAAAAAAAGACAAATTTACAGCATTTTTAATTGGTAACACTTCGCGTGCCGACCCCTATATAACAAACTTTTGCAGGCGATGTAGTAGTATGAACTCGTTCAAATTTCTGGACTCGGCTCCTTTGTAACCTCGTCCATAAATATCGAACTCGTACTGTAACAACTAATTTACCGCCCTTGTGATGTTAATAACTATTATGAAAAAATCGCTCGTCCAGCTTATTTTAAAAAATAAATTAAAGAATTATGCAAACGAAATTTATATTGTATAGTAAATAATTTAATGCGAAAAATGAAATATTGCATTATTTAATAGTTATTTACGTCACAAGGGCGGTAAATGAGTTTGTTGGATCGATATATATATATATATATAAATATACATTTAAATAAATAACACACGAATATATAATATTTTATTATTTATCACATTTATAATTTATTATTTTTCACCACCATTTGTGGTATTTTAATTAACCAGACTGATTCGAAATATAATTGAATAATTTTATTTTGTGTTGTCTATTCATATGGAAGAGACTGTGGTTTGATGATTATATGCGTTCGTTCCCAAATGGTAATGTCAACGTTGAGCGGCGTAAGACGTTGCATTGGTGGTTGGGTGAACTCAGACGCCAATGTATGTAAGTGATACATTGTGGCGGAGCTCGCATGAGTGGGCCGCTACAGGACTCCCCCACAAGTGATTCCATCCGATGCGAAACATGGTTGGTTTCGGTCTGTCTGTGCGTTCAGATGTGCTGAACATGGTATGGCGATCGCTCCGTTGAAATGTCTTAACTCGTAAGATGCATTAACGGAGGCGATGGGCCGAGACAGAGTGAAATAGGGAGGTGATGTGGTCTGTGTTATGTTGTCGGTCGATGCCTGCGTCAGTAGCGGTGAAGGAAGATGTTCGTCGAGGCCCACACCTGATAGGATGGGAGCAAGAGGCGTCGACCCAATATCGGTGGGTACCTCTTATCATCCTTCACTGAAGTGTGCTGTGTTGCAGACAGAGCTGGATTAAGATGTCTGTGATGCAAGCGAGTGAATGTGCAGTTTGTGCCGCACTAGGCAGTTGGGTAGCGGTGACAGGAAGCGTCGAAGCACGCACCAGATAGGTTGGGAGCAGTGGCTACCACCAATATCTGATGTGCACCTCTAGTCTTCCCTCACTGTCCACTGTACCAGAACGATACAGACTGGCGCATTGACCGAGTTTCCATGTCATGTCAAAGCTGTGACATGGCCAGACCAGAAAATGAATTCTGAAGTCAGCTTTGGGGCCTGCCAAGAGGTGTTGGTAGTGGCCGCTTTGAGGCCAGTCCCTGAGTCGACTGTGGCCGGTTGAGGGTGGAACAGTCGAAGTGAGTCTCGACTGTGTCCCAGTGACATGGAAAGTTATACGGCGGCAGTCGAAGTGAGTCTCGACCTTGGCCGTATAAAATGTGCGGTGGAGAGAGCGGTTGGGAATGGCTGGGTGGACGTTTTGTCAAACGTCCATTGGAGCGAGCCATTTGAATGAAACAAAAATAAAATTATTTCATTGATTCTAAAAAAAATTTAAAAAAAATTTGTTTTTAAAAAAAAAAAATGGTGAAAAATTTACAATTTATACATATGTATATAAAAAATAAGTTTTGATGCTGTTGCTGTTGTTGATGATGATGAATTATAGTGGTGCTGATGTTGTTGTTGGTGAAGCTGGAGCTGCTGCTGTTGTTGCTGATCATCCATGGTGGCTATGATGATGACGACGATGGCGATGATGATGTTGATGCTGTCTCGTCAATGGTAGCCATAATGATAACGGCTATGACGATGGCAAAGGCGGCGATGAGACGATGTTACTACTGCCAGCTGATGTGATGACATCGATGGTTGTTATGGTGGTGACAGGTTATAATGGCCACAGCGGTGGTAATGTTTGGGGCGCGCTGCTGCTCGTCGTTGGTCGCCATGATGATATTGGCGCTGCCAGTGATTATGTTGAATTGTCGCTCGCCAATTGTGTCCATGACACCTGATGTGCTGTGACTCCATTTTTGTGCGCATGTAGACTGATTTGTATGTGTCCCGCAATCTTGTCTGCATGACACTTGCTTGTGCTGCGACTCCGTGTTTGGTGATTTGTTTTACATGTAAATGAATGAAGCAAAAAAAAATAGTGGCACGTGGTTTTTTTTTTTTTTTGTTTAAATAAACAAGGTACATACCGTTAACCTGGTACGGGATCGTACCAGGTGTCCAAAATTCTTTTTGTATATAAAAAAAAATATTGCGCCGTTTTTTTTTTTTGTTGAAAATTTTTGTGTCGTGTTCCATTCCGTAAAAACGGACGTCGGGGGTCACCATTGTTGGATCGATATATTATATTATCGATATATTATTATACATTTAAATAAATAACACACGAATATATAATAATTTATTATTTTTCACCACCATTTGTGGTATTTTAATTAACCGCGCGAATTGGGCGGCATGTCGCCGCCGTGAAATGTGAGAGCAGACTGATTCGAAATATAATTGAATAATTTTATTTTGTGTTGTCTCTTCATATGGAAGAGACTGTAGTTTGGTGATTATATGCGTTCGTTCCCAAATGGTAATGTCAACGTTGAGCGGCGTAAGACGTTGCATTGGTGGTTGGGTGAACTCAGACGCCAATGTATGTAAGTGATACATTGTGGCTGTGTGTGTTACAGTACGAGTTTGATGTTTCAGAATTTTGAACGAGTTGTGTAACGATCATTTAATGTACGTTGTAACGGGCAGCATTTTTCTTTGTTTTCATGTATCCGTTCCAACAGACCCGATTTCCAAAAGTTCTTCAAAAATTTGGTCAATCTGATTCATGAGTACAACATGAATTTATTGTTTCAATTGGGGCAACCTAATTGTAACGTAAAATAGCTTGTACTCATACAAAATCAAAGAAACTAAAAATTGACACACTGAAAAGTGTCAAGTTGCATTAACCAAGAAATTGTACACAATAATTTCATGACGCATTGATGTAATTTGACATACATAAAGTGTGCCAGTCTTGTTTTTTTTCCAGGTGGAATTTTTACAACAACAAACGCTATGTTTACTGCTTGTAGAAATTGTACAAAACACCAACCTAAGTTTTTTTTTGATTTGGCACATTATATAATGTCCCAAATTCTTATGTTTTCGTTTCGGTATTGTATACCAAACAGTTTTATTTGGGACGACCAACCCAAAAAGAAAAATAAAGTGGTTATTGGACGGACAGTCAGTTTTTGGTCGTTCGAGAGGTAACTCGAAAAATTCGCGGGAATTTGCTCACCGGAGCAAATAGTAAATTTTAGTAATATTGTAGTTGTGTGTTTTTTTTTGTAAATTGTGAGATTTGAAAGAAATAGTGAATAATTTTTAAATGCATAAAGAAAAATAGATTAAGTTTTTGTTTGGTTTATATGGTGAATTACATAGTTTTTTTTGTTTGTTGCCTTAGCATAATTAGTGATTGATTTTGTGGTTAAAAAAAAAAAATTTAAGGAAACTGCATGGTTTTTGTGGTTTGATGGATTAGAATATAATTAGTGAGAGTGGTTATTGTGATTTTAGAAACAAAAAAAAAAAAATTGTATTATTGTTAACCAACTAATGTCTATAAGAGTGAAATAAATAAATTAATGTACCTACAACAATTAGTTTCAATTTTTTTTGGTGTGATTCATACTTGGTTTTCGTGGGCTGGGATGATTTAAGTGCTGCTCAACATCAATAGATAGTCAAATAAAAAAAAAGGTACGTGAGATTTTTTTTTAATTTACTTGTTCTAGTTATAACATTTACCTTTCAAATACATATATTTATTTAATTTTTTTGTGTGGAATTGCCCAGTCAGTCATAGCATGTTGGGCTAGGTCAGTACTGGTTTGGTTCCTCCTTCTCTGCCAGGTGATCCATTGAGTGTAGCTCCGTTACGTCACATGGCTGACTTAACGAGTTAACTTCGCAAACGCATGTAAATTTCCATTCCAATTTGTGGTCCATTGAACCACCCAATGTCAGTCCCGAATTTTATAACCCAATAGGGTTATACCACCCACCCCCCTAACACGCTTAAAACGGCTAAAACAAGGCCACAACATCTCTCACCAAACCCCGCGCCACCCTGCTGAGCTAGCAGGAGTATATAGCCGTGGTGAGTGAGATGTTGTGTCAATTTCTATGTAACGGTAAGGGGTGAGGTATTACTCCTAACCTTACCATTCGTTACAACGTGTAACCAAAGATCATAGTATATTAGAGATGAGTCATTCAGTACAAAAAATAAAACAGACTAGAAAACCCCACCATTTCTTTATATGGGGTACCTTTGCATATCATGTAGTAGATTAGAAACTGGTATATTACAGGTTAAATATTTACAATTAGTAATTTGTATGCAAAATATTTACGTATATATCAAAGGAACCCTATATATTGCATCGAGGGGACCCTATTTTTGCCTCATATTTTAGTACCGAATGAATTATCTTTAATATGTGATTATCTTTGGTGTAACGTACAACGTTTTATTTCATACTATACATGGAATATTATTTCGATTTTTCATTTAAAATTAAATTTTTAAGTAAAAACATGAGTTTCAAATTTAAAGAAAATCAATCCAAATGATTTTCAAATTATCAGGTTACCCTAGTTATTTTTTTTTTGTTTGGTTTTATATTTTTCTGTATGGTAATGGCTCGTTTCCCGGACTGCTTTTTTCTGTACCGTAATGATTCGTTTTCCAGACTGAAATCAATCACGTAAACATTGATTTTCGGTATAGTATGAAATAAGAGTATATTGTATAACAAGTGAAGAAAACGAGTCATTGCAATACAAAAGTGAAATTTGCAGCCTGGGCGATAGCGATTGCAAACTCATTTTTCTACGAGTTACACACGCTATTTTTTCTAAAATAGAAAAAAAAATATTCGCAACAAAAATTGAAATTTTAAAGTCTGGATTTTCACAAATCGTGTGGCAATATTAAGAAGTCGTTGAATGAATATTTCCACACGATTTTAGTAGACGACGCAAAGGCTCCTTTTCGTATATAATTTAAATTCAAAAATCATCATCGAAAGCATAGGTTACTGTACTATCGTAGAAAAAATATATTTTAATTGAATTCCGTTTGTATATCGTGATTAGTATAAATATGGTTAAGTGTTAATTTTAAAGCTAGTGTATTTTTGATAATTGTGAATAAAATATATAAGCTATATTAAATAAATTATACAAAAAAATTGTAAAAAGCGTAAATAAAACAAATTTGTAAAACTAAAATTGTCGAAGATATGATTCGACGAATAATACCAGTACTTACTATCAACGAGCACGCTAAAAGTGAACTGTAATGCACACTGTGGAAAAAACATACGGCATGACTAATGGTTAACGCACTATAATGGTACTTACATGATTACAATATCAACTTGCTCTGAATTCGCTACTTTGGTCTTTTATGGGTCTCTCCTATGGCAGCAACTACCAAACATGAAACTAAACTCGATGTGACCTTTTCGAACTTCTAAGTTGATAGCCCCGGCATGTACGCAGCAATAACTACTGTTCATAAGCCATTATACGGTGACGTTTTAAAATAAATTATAAACTTCTTAAAATTGGTTTTAAATTTTTGTAATTGGTCGATCTGAAGGAGCGATAAATCATTATAGTTTTAATACATTATATTGGTAGATGACTTTGTTGAGATGCCGGTACTACAATTACGCCTTATAATGACGTTTCCTCCTTTTTTAGAAAGTCAAACTTCTCAGAAAATTCACAAATAAACCGAAAGTGCCCAATCGTAAAGTGGTTAAACCGCCTCTTCGCCATAGATTATTGATAGAATTCTTATTTATGCATGAAGATACAAACAACAAAATTTAATTAGATTTCCATATTTACAAATAATTTAGGGTTTATTTTAAATATGGGCGTATTAAATTTTAATTGCTGGCATCAACCGTTAAAATTTCCCACCGCTTAGACTAACTGCAGCAAATATAATTTAGGGTTGATTAAATATTTAATATTTTTAATTTATTTAGTCGCATAATTGATTAATAGGCAAAAAATATACAAATTTTACACGTGTTAATTAGGGTTTAATTTGAGTTATATGATGGCGGTGCGGAATGTGGTATATTTATGTGCTATGCTAGAAAGAAATAATATTAATTTTTTATAGGCAGATATGCCTCATCAAACGGTAAAGGCCTTTATATGTATAGTTATGTGCTGGATAATAAATTCTAACATTTCTAACGCATTAATAAATCATGAAAATTTTATTTGTAGTTTTACGGTTCAGCTAATAATTTTAAGATGACAAATTTTTATATAACATATATTTTTGTGCCTCTGTGCGTTAGGTTGTAAGAAAAGAAATTAGAGATTGCTATCTATATATACTAGTGTTGTGTACTAAAAGGGGAAGTGAAAATAAAAAATAAAAAAAAAGAAATAAATACGTTTATTCATACCTAAATATAATATGGTTTGAGGGAATGTAATAAAATCAAAATACTGGAAAATTTATTTTTAGGCATTCCTATGACGACCACCTTCTGAATAATAAAAGCTAGGTTTAGGTATATAAATAAATACACAATTCTATTCTCCCACATATTCCTTATAAAAATTAATTAGCAAAATTATTCGAGTAAACAGCGAACACAAAAACTTTACCCATTGTTCTGTAAACTCACCAGCCATTCCGTAACCCTTGAAAAATATCAAAAAGAAAACTCGTCTTTTTAATCACCATCAATTCCGATCAAATTAATGTTCAATTAACTGGATAATAATTTGGTAATACACATTAAACAAAATGATTTCACACATTAGCCCCTATTTCTCTGAAAACCCGAATAGCATACATATACATTCGAGTAAACACAAGAAGAAAATCAAACGAAAAAGGAAGATCACGATACATAAAAAAACATAACTTACAAGTTTTCATTTTGTCGCAAGTTTTGTCGTTAATCTCTAACTTACACACACACTTACTCATACACGAATTCCATTACCAATAATAATTATTTTGAAACACCAACCAATTTTGTTGTTGTTGTTGTTATATCCCAAACAAACAATAACAATTCAATTACAGCCACACACAGACAGAAGAATCAAACAAAACTTATTTTCATGAAAAATAATTTTCCGACAAATGTTTGATTCGTGATATAATTTTTATTTTGTATTTTTGTTGTTTAGTTGAGGGTGGTTTTTAGTCAATTTAGCCATTATCCTTTTTTTTTTTGTATTTTGTTCTCTACATCCTTTTTTTATCTCTTTATTTGTTCTGAAAATTTGGCAAGCGCACGAACAAAAAAAACCAATGATAACAGGAAAATTATTAAAGAGAAACGTTTTGTGAAAGGGATAAACGAGCAAACGAACAAAAAAAAAACTTTTTCTTAAGGTAAACCTAACACATAGTATACAAAAGGGTAGAAAAGGTGTTAGCTTCACGGAACTACGCTGGGTACACAAGAAAAAAAAAGTTTGTTGTTCGATTTTATTTTGTCGACAAAAATTTATCAATCGGTCTTTAAGTTGAAGGATTTTTTTTGGGGAAGTTTAGTGAAAGTAAAGTCATTGAAGGTGAAAGGGATTTGGTTTGATCTTTTGTTTGAAATTAATTAAATTGGTTTTTGAAATCAATGAACCGAAATTTCAATGCTTCATAACGTGGTTAAAAGATTAGATTTTGGGATAAATAAAGTTAATTAGCCAGCCCCCAATACTAAGCGAGATATATTGACAATGGCTACCTCAATTGTGGTTTTGTTCAAATTTGTCAAAATAATGTTTGTTAGTCAAATAAGAGTGTTAAAGAATTCTTCGTAGCTTATGTGGGAAAGTTCTGAATTACATACTTAGTGGAAAGAAAGGTTTAATTTACTCATATGTATCCTGTTAAATAAGTTACTGTTACTATATCATCAATATCTCAGCCGTTAGCTCGATTTTAATGTGAAAGTGATGGTAAGATGATATACACAATTTTCCCTTTATATCAAAAAGTCAAATTATTTTTCGTCAAATTTCGAACTAAGGAGGTACTCAACTTCTTCAGTCTTTAAGGAATCGCCCCATATCAGTTGAGAAAATTAGGTGAATTAACCTTATTCATAATGACAAGAAAGTTTCTGTTTTCCTTATCTTATGCATTAAGGTCCTCAAAGTGACAAATAAATCAAAGACGATTCAGATAGTTCGATCGATCATCATACTATGATGACCTGAACGTAAATTTTGGGCCTGTTTGATAATTCGCACGGTGCAGTGCAGTGTACATTTTTTTCTTTATTTCACCACCAGAAATTAAATCAAAGTAGACAAGGAAAACATTATGCACTGCAC
Source organism: Tipula helvola (assembly GCA_963556165.1). NCBI lineage: Eukaryota > Metazoa > Arthropoda > Insecta > Diptera > Tipulidae > Tipula > Tipula helvola. Next base: position 17,354 of record CAUVYM010000703.1, read on the forward strand.
CGCACCGTGCGAATTATCAAACAGACCCTTTGTTCGCAAACCGAGAATTGAGAGTAGAATAACCGCAAATGCACCCAGAGAAATTTTTAATTGATTCAACAAAAGATCGTAATAAAATCAATAAAAGACGGCATTGATTTTCAGCCAATAAAACATTTATCAAATCAATTAAATGAATTGTAAACTTTTATTGATTTTACAAAAGTTATTATCAGAAGTTTTATTAAATTAAAAAAAACTTTAATTGAATTTGATCAATTTTTGTTTAAAAAAAAAACGATTAAACTTTAATTAAAACTACAAATTATCAATTAATTTCAACAACAAATTCATCGATTTTTAGCCTATCAAACATTTGTCAAATCAATTAAATGAATTGTAAACTTTTGTTGATTCTACAAAAGTTAATATCAGAAGATTTATTACTTCAAAAAAACTTTGATTGAATTTGATCAATATTTCGTAAAACATATCCATAAAACTTTATTTAAAACTACAAATTATTTGTAAATTTCAACAAAAATATTTAATAGTATTTAAATGTTTATTTAATGTATTTGAACAATTATATTTCAAATACAAAAAATTCACCAAATTAAAAACAGATATTTTTAATTTTATTTACCTATATTTTATTTCAAAATTCAAATTTAATTACATATTTACACAAAATTATTTAATATAAATATTTTTAATATATCTTTAAATTATTATATTTACATCGCATTATGTTTAGGTATTTTTTTACAAAAAAAATTTAGTATAAATAAACTAATAAATATATAGTAATTCTAAAAACTAGTTTTGCGGAAATACAAATTTCCGTTTGCATTTTGTTGAATGTTTATAGGTGGAAAATTAAAGTACTCAATAGGGAAAATAGAAAATTCCTTTAGATCGGAACCTACTTCGTAAGAGTCGAAATGCTCGTCAAAACCAACTATATCGTATTCCGAACATATTAGAAATATTTTAGTATCTTTTTCGAAAATAATATCAATAATTTTATACAATGAAATATTTATTTCGAATGAATATAAAAAATAATTAATTTTATATATTGTGCCTTTATAATTAATTCTAGTAGCATCAAATATTTCCTTAAAATTTATTGAAATAGATTGAATATTTTTTAATGAAGTGAAATAATTTTTTCCACTTAAATCAATTAAGGAGCCCTTAATTTCCGTAACATTTGGTGTTACACAATTATCATTATATATTTGCATTGCAAATTTCATCTGGCATTTAATACCTAACGAAATTGGAATATTGATTCTTGATGGTGTAACATTTGCATATGCTTTAAATTCGCGATGTTTTGATTCAAAGCGAAAACACCACATGTTTTTCAAACATGCAGATTGTTTTATTACTGTAGCATAATGCAACAATAAGTGAAATTTGGGCTTTAAATTGCCAAATAGATCAATATAAATCTTGTTGTGCCTTTGAATATTTCGGTGCAATAACTTAATGGTATCTTCTGTAAAGGAAGGACAAAGAACCAATTCAATTATATTTAAAAGAACTAAGAAGAAATTCCATACTGTGTCATCTGTTGGAATTAGATCCCCAATAATAATCGGAAAAAAATGAATGAAACACTTTACTTCACTAGCTGACATACTAAGTTTGTTTTTTCTTAAATCTGAAAGTTTTAAAGGACCCGAAATGTTACCACCTTGAATTTCCCCATAGTTAAAGCTTTGTTTTCTGAAATTTAATGTATCTATGGTAAACAATTTTATTGATTCAGTGTAATGCAATATAATTTGACACATATCGTACACACAAACACCCTCGAATAAATCGTGCATTATGTCAACAGAGTAATGTTGAGTCACATGAAAAGAATCGATTTGATTCAAAATTGAATCATCTTTAATTCCAGTTAAAGAAGTATTGTCAAGAAGCAAATCTTCCACATAGTTATCTGAATTTCGAAGCATGTTCAGATGTTCAACACAATCAGTGTGAGCTTCTGTTTTAGATCTTTTGCAAAATCGACAATAAAAATGGGATGAAAATGATGTTGTAAACCCTAGTAAAAAATTTAACCCTAAGTTGTCCCCTATAATTAGCCCTAAGACAAAATGTGCATTTATTTGGTCACCATTTATGTTTAGCAGTATGCCGTCTTTTTCAATTTCTTTGATTATATCGACCAAAGAATAAAGACAATGAGTAGTTCCAAACTTTTTGTACTCCGATTTGAAAATAAGTGCCACAAATATATTTTGAAGCAAGGAACATAGGTGGTTTGGTAATGTTGGGAATGAGTAATAAAATGCTGCTACTGAACTTGAGTGAGGCCCAATAGGATTATTAATTTGCAGATCGTCATAATATAAAAAATATGGTATAACAACTTTCCCTTTGAATTGTTTTGTTTTCTGTTTCCATAATTCTCCCTGTATAAAATTCGAAATAGATGAGTTATTATTTATTATTTTATTCATATTATTGATTACCGATGAAAACACACCCCTACTTTCAAAAAATTTTCTAATTTGAAATTTGATCGGCATAAGTACACCTTTGCTTTCTGTTTCTCGTAAAGTATATTTTGAAATTCGGTTATCAATTGAAAATACACTTAGTCTTTGATATAAATCTAGCACTTCCAATTTCTTTAAGAATTTATGCTCAGTATCTATAGGTTTAAAGCAATCTTTAAACGAATCTAACATAAACTCCATCTCATATGATTTTTTATTAATTTTCATAAACGTAGAGCTAAGACACGATGAAACTTTTCCCGAAAAATCAGAAAAAGATTTTAATAGTTCTACTGATTTTTTTCTGGGCATGTGCATGTCCGAAAACATATTACAAGCTAATAAAACAGCTTGTTTGTTAATATTTTCTCTGAATTGTATGCACTCATCTGTTTGCAAAGGATTATATAGGGTCGTTAGGAGTTTCAATTATTTCAACATTTGAAATTTCAGTATTTTGTGAAGTAAGATTGCCCGCTAAATTCAAATGTATCGATTTATTTTGATTATTATTTAATGTTAAAGAACTGGTTCTTTGAATGGCGTGCTTTGACAAGATATGTTTTTTAAAACTATTCAAATTTGTAAAACCTTGTGGACAATTATTTTGTGTACAGTAATATGTGTCATATGTAGTTAGCAATTCCACATTACGAAGGTGACAAACTAAAGCTTGTAAGGTAAAAAAGTAATTATTACATTTAAAGCAATTAAAATTCATTTCAAATAAACAAATACAAAACTTAAACTTAATAATAAAAATCAGCGATTTGCATTAATTATTTTTTTCTGCTGTACTGTTCTGTGAAAGACAGTTGATTAGGCACATGACTGAAACTATATTTCTATCTAGTTTAATATTATAGAAATATTTTTGTATGAATTGCCATACAAGATTACTCTCAGGTGAATATTCTATGTTAAAAACATAAAATATCTTGAATAATGCATCAAGGGCGGTCAAAAAAGAGTCACATTTATAAAGAATCTCGTCGATAGAAACAAAAAAATGTTCTAAGTGTTTAGAGTCACCGATGCATACAACGATTGGCTGACGTTTCAGGCCCATGAGTAAATATTTAGAGTTTAAGTTTTCTAAAGCCGGACGAACATCATTTTCCGTCGCTACAGTCAGTATTGTTGAGTCTTGCGAATCTTTAATCGACGGTTTCCAAAGATTTTTATTTGTCTTGATTTTGATGCGGGCTGTTGGTGGTAAAATTCCATGAAGTAACATAAATGATATGTAGTGCCGGTTATCTAAATAATAATATAATTTTGATTAGAAACATCCAACAATTAATTTTAATAACCGGTTAATACCTTCGGATAAATCTGTTGATATCCATGTGTCGTACAACGCCAATGCCGATTTGTCTTTCAGCTGTTTTACACAAACTGCAGAAAATTTGTTTAAAAAACTTGGGTATGTTTCAAACAATTTTAATCCTAAACTCTCGTTGTTCATAAGCAGTTGAAAATCTATGTCTATCTGCAAATGTGTAAACCAATTAAACTTCAAAATTCACCCTTCTTTCATATTAAAATTCAACTCACTAGACGAATACCCAGGCTATGATTGTATAGCGGCCATTCTTTTAAAGGTATCCCAACCAGACATTTTAAGATTTCCTGTCTTCGTCCAATCGATGTATCCTTCCAAAATTCCTCGATTTGGGACCAAGGTGCCTTGTAGGTTTTTAGCCACAGTTTTTTCTTGTCAAAATCTGAAACAATTTGATAACAATAATTATAATTTTTTGTATTCGATTTCATTTATCTTAACAGAGAATATTTACCGTCTTCCAATTCAGCTAATGTTTCTGGCCGATTGCAGTTTTCCAGATTACTTGTTGTGTATCTGTTGTATTTTGAAACCCAAAGACCCTCTTTTCGTAATTGACGTGTGACGTTGTTCCATCGGTTGTACAATTTACCATTCGCTGCTGTATCTTTAGTAGGTTCCAGGTAATAATAAGACTGGAATTAAAATTGGACGATAATTCATAATATTTCATTAAAGAGTTCATATTGCTTACTGCTATTTCAGATTTGGGAAATAAGGTTTCAATTTCTTCAGCCAATTTTTTAAAATCTTTATTGGCCAGCTGGTGTTTTCCTTTAACAAAGAACTGAACTATATGATTACATATTCGCTTCCGTTGGTACTCTTCTAATATTTGGTGAGTTGCATATGCTTCCAGTATGTCTTTATCAATAATTGATGAAATGTTATAGGGGATCTGCATTAAGAAGTTTTAATGTTCATTAAAAATATACATATATTAAAATAATATTATTTTTACAGAATTTTCAAAACTCTTTGTGGCAACAAATTCCTGGCTTAAAGGTGGCACTCCAGATGATATTAAAGACTCAGTCGGTGATGGTACGGACACAGATTCCGTAACGTTTGTTTTGTTCTGTAAAAAGGATTTGACAAACAATTCAAAGTACTGTATGACCTATAGCAATAAAATACTTACATAGCAATTCGCCAAAATTGAAATATGATGTCGAAACGCCGCTCTTAATCCAATTTCATCATCCGGAATTATTGAGTCGACATCTCGCTCCAACAAATACTGTAAGTGGTCGAATTCAACATTTTTCGCTAATTTGATAAAAACATATTTCAATTATTCTTTGCAATGCAAAAATCATATACCTAAATTCAAAACTTACGAAAATTCTCTCTTCAAAACCTGCTCGTTTTTCTTGAACCCAGAAACAAATTTAAAACTTCAACAGCAAGGTGTATTGATGATTTTTGACAACCATACAAAAAATTTAGATTTTGCGTTTCCCACTACCATGATCTAAAGTTCATTTCATATACTGCTTATCGCTGACTCTTTATTTATTCCATACTATTCACAACTGTGTATAGTGTCACTAATACAATTAGCAGTTGATATTCTTTTACAACAATGGTATGTAAATAATTGGGCTTTTCACAGAGAGAATCTTCGAAGGTTTTAGCTAAATAACATAAATATAAACCATAGACAACACAAATCTTTTTACATGCCGGATTATATATTTTGTATGCCAAACAAATATTCTCGATATATACGCCACCAAATACATAATTATAAACATACAAATACACATCCAAATACACCCACATAAATACAAATAAACATACACTTTCGTTTAATAAATACATATACAGGCACCTATGCACATGTACAGACATACACATAGGTTCTAAGAATACCAGTCAATAAAATGTCAGCCAAACAAAGGAACTAGTTTTGGGCAATAAAAAAGGTTACTCGGTAATAGTTTAAAAAAAACATTAAGAAGATTTCCAGTCCTAAAAGTTGTGACTAAAATACCTTTCAAGAAGGCCGTTCAGTCCAAATACACAAAAGCATTTAACTCAAGATGTTTTCTGACGGAAAACCCCTTTTTTTACTTCAGTTCCTTTTGAAAAGGAGCTTTAGTCATAAACTGTATGTTTTATATGAAACTTCTTTCGTTTTTTGACTGAAATGTTATTGACTGATATTCCCAGAATTACACATATCTCTTATAGCCATACTCATCACCCAAACTTTATCCTGATTGTATTTGTTACTTATGGAAAAAAGAGAAACATGTACAGTCAAACCTGGTTTGAAGGAAAGGCTCGGGATAAATATATTTGATTTGCGATCTAGAACTGACACAAATACTAAACACGGCTGTTGGTGCATTGTTTTATTCGGCGTTGTTCCAGTTCGCGATACCAATTTATCGAATTTGGTCAATTTGAAATCAAATATTAAATTTTACATATGCCTTACCCAACTAAAAAAATTTACCATATTCGATTTTATATTGAATAAATTCCATAAACTGCTAACACGAACTTGAACATGATAGTGTTGGCGAATGGCGTAGCGCCAAATAATTAAGAACATACTATATATTAGCCTTTCGATTATAATTTCAAACCTAATATCGTCGACATTATAGCTAATATTGTGACGTTGTGTTTAATTGGTTTTTTGGTACGAATAATAAGCTTGCTGGTTTTAAATTAAATTGGGGATAACAAAACGTTCAAAAGTAAAGAAATATTTAATTTTGTTAGTTTATTTAGTGCAAATTCGCTCGTTTTTCTCGTTTCCTGAAAAAATATCAAATGTGTAGATATGTAGACAAATTTGCATCGTCACTAGCGATATAATTTTAAATTTATTAGGCTATTTCGAAAAATGAAAAACAAATAATATGTACATTGTTATGTAGATACATACAGTGACTCACAGCTTATTTGATCCAGTTGCATTTCATTAACAAAATTGTAAATATCTCGCGATTTCTTATTTTGTTTGAGAAAAATTAAATGTAATATGAATATAAATTTTGGAGGACATTCAAATCTGGCGGGGGTTCTATGAAATTTGGACAATTCCAAATGCGCCTGCACAATCCCCAATGAAGTGCAGCTGGATCAAATAAGCTGTGAGTCACTATGTATAACAATCAACAAAAATTTAAATTACAGTACTGCCTTGTGATAATAATTGAAAATATACTTTACACAACAAAATTTGTATTTTCGAAATCAATATAATTAAATGAAGAAATGTCAAAAAACAGTATACAAAATTGCATAAATTTGATATTTGCCATCGGCATCGAGATTTATTTGCTAGCTGCCGATTACGATTTTTTTAATTTTTATCCTCTTTACCCCCTCCAAAATATTTTAGTTTTATTTCATGATAGAACGATTTTCTTTTTATTATGGCCGGTACACATTGAGGACGACTGACGAGAACAATTTTTCCTTTTTCAGCCAATTATTTAAGAAAATTGTTAAAATAATAAAAAGTGTCTGGTTTTTAATAAACGATAGCAAAGATATCGTGAATTTACTAAAAATAGAATTTATAATTTTGACAGTTTTAACACAAAATTTCAATTTATCGTTGATAATTTTTAATTTAAGACGATAAATAGAAATTTTGTATTAAAAGTGTTAAAATTTAACATTTTATTTTTAATAAATACACGATATTTTAGCTACCGTTAATTAAAAACAAACGCTTTATGTTATTTTTACAATTTACTTAAATAATTTGCTGAAAAAGGAAAATCGTTCTCGTCGCTCGTCCTCAATGTGTATCGGCCTTTAGATAGACTCACTAGAAATATATTGTTGCTACTATACGAATTTTGGTGAACTAATATTTTTTCATTATTTGTTTCCTAATTTTTACTTTTGATGTTGTTGTTGTTGTAAACAAACTTTTATTAAAATAAAATCAAAATTAAAAATAAATCGTCATGTCACATCGCCAAACAATTATAAAACAAAAAGTAGCTGTGTATATAAATGATTTTTATTAACCGTATTTTTTTTTTAAATGATTTGTTTCATTTCGCTTATAGGCGTATGAATATATAAGAAGATAATTGTTTTAAGTCACCGTTATTCTATATTAATTTTTTTTTTGTAATTTTAACCAAAATTAAAGATTGTGGCGGGGGTAATAATTTAACGAAAATCCGAAAACTCGTGATCGCGAATTCACGACTAGCAAATGTATCTCGTTATAAGTTAGCGCCATCGAATAATATACATATACAATTAATGTTTAGTGTAATAAAATAATAACCAATGAAAGGCGTTAACATGTTAACAAATTTATACAATTTCACACCTGTTCTTGACCACTTTTAATATTAGAATTTAAATAAACGAAAATTAAATATAGGAAATTGCCTTAATTGTATAGCACCGTTTGCACTCATCACTTATTTAGATAAATTTTACCCAATTTTCTAGTTACACTTTCAAATGATTCCCATCTAACTGTAAATCTATAAATATACACGTTTCGTACGTTAAAGGAAGATACATAAACTTCAATAAAAAACAGTAACAAATCTAATTGCATTACACAAAACTCCGTAAAAATGATTTCAAAACCCTAATGCCCCATTCATATTTAATATATAAGCCTCTTTACCTTTGCAATATTCAAATGCTCGCGGTATTTGTTTGTCGACACACCATTCGTATAATGCATCGATGTATGGAATATCAACACCATCACTGACAAATTCATATATTATTTCGGACATTGATTCCATTTTTGTAATAAATACCACGAGAAATATTTTTATTTAAATCAATATATGCGTGTACACTTATCACTTACTTTTATAAGTATTAATTTTATTATATTTCACAGCACTCAATTAAAACAATAATTATTGTATAAACAAATGTATTAAATAAAATAAATTTTTAATCACAACCCACGAGGTTTATTTCAGCGACAGACTTGCTTGAACAACAATCGGAAAATGCAGGACGAACGAGTAATTCATCATGTATGGATTTGTCAACGGCAATTGCTCGACGATAATCGATAGAACTCGGCTATCTAAAACAACAAAACTTTTGTAAATGTTAAAGAATGAATTTTTGAAACAATCAAACAATGATTGATTTTACAAAATATTGGTCGAAGTTTGATCAGTGTTTTGTAAGAATAATTAATGTTTTGCACATCATCGTCTCAAAAATTTGAGGTATTGTTTGTTTTTGTTTTAAGTTTCAACAAATTTATCTTAATTATGGTTTGAAATCAAAACGATATTAAGAGTTAATGTAAGACCATTTAATATGCAGTTTTTAATGATAAACTGACAACGCCGTTTTTAGTTTTATTTGGAAAATATTGCAAATACTTACATACCTCCTAACCAAAATTATTTGCTTACCTGTTAAATTTTTGATGCAATGTAACAAAAACTACTTTAAAAATTATATAAATATTAAACTTTTTGAAAAAATTAACTTTAATTCAATAAACTTAATTACCCTGCTTCACTTTTCAATCAAATTTTTTTTTAATTTTAATTCTACAGGAGAAATTACAGTTAATTTAGTTTTTGCCAAAATTATTTGTACGCACAAATTTGTTCTCATTATTATTTGCGTAATATGGAAAAAATCAAAATAAAACTGAATCAGTAAATTTAAGATTATTTTTGGCCAATTATATATTGATACTTATAGTCATGTTTTGGATCTACAATTTGTTGTTAACATCACCTAGAATCTTATCCCACTCGGTTTTCGTATGGCATCCTGCTACAAGTTTTTGGTCTTGTTAGATCATGAATATCTTTCACTTTATCCTAAATCTCTGCAAGTTGAAATCGAAACCTTGCCCTGGCCGAGACAAATAATTATATGCAAGGTTTTTTTACAATTTCATAACAATTACTCTTCTTATATATGGAAGCATTATTGCACTGAAGAGCAGATTGAAGACCGACTAGTTTATCATCAGCCAGGAATGTTACTTCATAAAATAAACCGAAATTGAACATTCACCTTGAATAGTTCAGTTTGAACAGCAATGTAACTTTTATTTGTTGCCCAAGGGAAACTAACTGAAGCAGTATTCCCACTATGTTTACGTAATAATTAAAACATTTCCGATATTATTAAATTCAGCAAAAAAACGCATTAATTTGGACATAAAACAATTCTCCATAGTTCAATGGGCTTATCTTATGATGCCGGTCACGTTTTGTTTCATGACGGTAGATCATACTCCGTTTGTGTGTAAGCCCTATAAACTACAACTGTTCAAGGCCATAGTTCAATTTCGGTATATTGAATTAGGTAACCGTTATAGTCGACGATAAATTAGTTGGTCTTCAATTTGTACTTCAGGGCAAAAATGCTACCATACGTAAGAAAAATCATTGCCACGAAATTATACAAAAATGTTGAACATGATTATTTAAGTCGGCTAGGGTGGGGTTTCCAGTTAAACTCGCAGAGGTTTAAGTTAAAGTAGAAGATTCATGATCTAACAAGATCGAAAATTTGTAGCAGAGTGCCAACAAAATCGAGTGGGATAAGATCATAGGTGATGTGTAAGATTCTAGGTGATGATGAGACTAAAGAAAAACTGACCACATGCATACAAAACATGAGTGACTATATATCATTATATAATTGGCCAAAAATAATCTTAAATTTAACTGATTTACTATTTTATTTTGATTTTCTCCATATTACACAAATAATAATAAGAACAAAGTGCGTACAAATAATTTTGGCAAAAACTAAATTAACTGTAATTTCTCCTCCAGAATTGTAATTTAAAAAAAAATTTGATTGAAAAGTGAAGCAGGGTAATTAAGTTTATTGAATTAAAGTTAATGTTTTCAAAAAGTTTAATATTTATATAATTTTTAAAGTTGTTTGTGTTACGTTGCATCAAAAATTTAAAAGGTAAGCAAATAATTTTGGTTAGGACGTATTTGTTTGTAAATACTATGTCAGTAATTTGAACCAAAAACATGAATTGTATAATGTTGTACAATCATAATATCTATAATTTGATAGAAAAGGCAAATGCTCAATATCTGAAATATGCACATAAATCAATAAACTGTTATAATAATAGGAAAAGGCGGATGACCTAAAATTATTTATTTCCAATACAATAATTTTGTAATGGGATTCGCCAATTTGGGGCGAATGATTAAAGAGGTAATAAGACCATTTTCGTTTTTTGTAATTTAAATTATTGTGGACATTTTAGTTGAAGTAACATCCTACTGGACTGAATATTTTACACCCACCTCATTTTTAAGCTATATTATTAGATTTGGGGTTTACGGATGATACCGAAATACGATTTTTTTAATTAAAGGTACTTAACCTCCATTCTAATGTATGCATATATTTTTCTACAGGGTTCTATTTTTAAAGTCGCGAGGGAGGATCTTTTAACTTGAGAATTTTTATATTTCAATAAAGTTTCGACAACAAACAGTTTTATTCAATATCTAAGCATTATGAATAAAATTGATAAGTGAAGAAATTAAAATTTCATTCTTTTTATGTCCGTAATTAAATTTCACAAAATCTACTTCGCAATTACTTATATGTAAATTGACAAAAGAATAATTATAATTGCAAATCATTAACAATTCATTTGTATGTTTTGTTAATTTTAAAATTACAAATTTGGCAATAAAATCAATCAAATATTTGATAAAAAAATCAAAGATTTATTTTTTCAATAAAGAATTGGTTTATTTGAACAAAACTTTTGTATTATCAATCAAACATATCAATGAATCAATTAAAGATTGACTATCAATAGCTTTTGTTGAAACAATTAAAACAATAATTGAATTTCAATCAAAGTTTTCCCTGGGTGTGCTTAGTAGTGGTAGATGTGTGTATATTAGTAGTCACGTGAGTGTTGTTTAGTTTTTTATGAAATTGACGTTTCCATTTCAAAGTGTCATTTAGTTTTCTTGTATATATCAAAAGTAGTGCTTGTGTTTTCAAAATTACTAACTAAATTTTGTTAAAATTAAATATTATATTTTTATTCTTAAGTATTAAAATGAATGGAAATATTCCATTTTTATATTACGACCGTAAGGTTAAAACAAGGCGGTACAATGAAGACCGATGGTAAGCTGATTAAGTGATTACATATTACAAACTTGATACAAAATATTTCATTTTATAGCTTTATTGGCACTTATCGTTTGCCGAAAATTTTAGTAATGACTTTAATCGAAGACATCAAACCATTCATTAATAATTCGAGTAATCCTCAGAAAATTCCATTGGCGTGCGGCTTTAGTCGCTTTCTCCATTATGAGCCAAAGTAAAGTTCCGTCGAGTGTAGCACGCATTAATAATGTTATTGGTACAAAATTAGTTAATAAATACATAATTTTTCTCAAAACGTCACCCTCAGCCAACCAAAAAAAAAAAAATGATTTTTTAACAAGTACCGTGTCCCAGGTATTCTGGGTCTAATTGACTGCACACATGTTGCAATTGCAAAACTACATAAAAAAGATGAGGATGCTTATGTCAACAGAAATCTTTTTTATTCCATCAATGCTCAAGTGGTAATTACACATCATGCAAAGTATTATATTTTCTAATATTGCGTTTTAGCTAACGTGTACCATCTTTTATTCCCAGATATGCGATTTAGATTTGAAGATATTGACAATTAATGCACGTATCCTGGTTCGACCCATGATTCTCACATTTGGGATGGCAGCAGAATTTTTCCGGTAGTACAACGTTTAAATTTGGAAGACAACCATACGTGCTTATTTGGTAATAAAATTAATTTACATATTTTAAGATAACTTACTAAACAATATCTTTTACACACCGTTTAACAGGTGACAACGGATAAGCGTTAAAACCGTTTATGATGGTTCCTTACCGCAGCCTTTAACAGAAGACCAAGAAAAATTTAATGTAATGCACGCTAAAATCCGAAGTGGCATAGAAAGATGCTTTGGGGTATTAAAATTTAGGTTTCGGTGCCTCAAAAGAACTTCGGGACACTTCACTATTCGCATCAAAAGGCTGCTGATATAATATATTCATGTGCCCTATTACAAAATATATTAATAAATAATAATTTTCCCGTTGAGGAAATAGATATAATAGACGAAGAAAGTGTTCCTATTTCTAACGCAGAGGAAGTATATTAACTTCCGGGGTAGAAAACAGAGAACTTTTAGCAAACTATATCAACGAAATAGCTTCATTAGCTACTAATTAGTATATCCCCATATATTTAAGATAAATAAAACATAACATACATTTTAATTTTTATAATAATAGTTATTTATGGTACTAGTGAGCAAAACGAGATATTATCCATGAGGGATAAGTTTGTCCCACGAGGCGATAGCCGAGTGGGACATTATCCCGAGTGGATAATATCTCTTTGCTCACGAGTGGCATACAACGTTTTATTCAATTTTGTTGAAATAAATGTAAATAATCGTAAATTAATAAGAAATTGTTCCATTTTGTGTTTTCACACTGTAGCATTGAATTTTGAAATACATTTTATCATAGTGACCATTCTTTAAATTTATGTGACGTGTTTCTTTGACGTAAATTACAAAATCGCTACGAATAATTTTCCAATGACTGCTCAACATTTTGTTATACAAAATATAACTCACGTTGCCCCTAGCAGCGTGGGTTATACAATAACAATGGGTTATTTTACATTTTCTTTATTTGAAAACAGTCTAGTTATCGGGCTATTATGTATCAAAATTGGATAAAAAACTATTTTTTAATTGTTCGTTCGAATGTTGTCAGAGTACATATTTTGGTATAACGAATTATAATTACGTTCAAAAATTATGGAGTTGGCTTTGACTTTTCTTTCATTTCATGTTTGTATTTTTATTTCATTTATTCAACATTTAAATAGATTATTGTTGTCTTGTGAGAATTGATTTAATATCCCTCAACAAGCCTATCGCGTCTTTTAGTAAGCCAACAGTTTGATCCTGTAATTGCAGTTGGCGGACAACAGAAGTCACAGCTATACTTTCCTATAAAACAAAAGAAGTTGTTTATTTTCTCCTATGTGAGTTCAGTTTTTCTTGGATTGCAAGAACACGACATTAGACTTAGACTTACATTTCGCGGGTTATTGCCTCGATTTCGTTGAGCTCTGCGTGGTAATATCTCGGAAATTCTTTCTCGCAGTACAACGACCCAATTACGAGTTGTATTTAATGGATCCTCAAACTCATCGTCCAAATTATCGCTTAATTATTGCCTGTTTAAAGTTCCTACTGTACAACACAGTTTATTGTCTATTGTTTTAAGATTTAGAAAGCATATCGTTGCTTTTACCGCTGACATCGCCAAAATGTATAGGCAAATCATGATTGCTGAGGATAAACAGGATTTGCAACGTATATGGTGGAGAGATCATCCATTGGGCAAAGTTAATTGTTATAAACTAGCTACGGTGACTTATGAAACGACAAGTGCTCCATTTCTAGCGACACTCACATTAATTCAATTAGCTTTAGATGAAATTAATTCTTTCCCAATAGCTTCGAAAATTTTGACGAATGATGGTTATGTGGATGACGTTCTGAGGGGCTCTGATACAATTCATGATGCAGAGCATATAAAATGGGTGGATTTCAACTACGGAAGTTTTTTTCAAATGTTCCAATTCTTTCGTCCCCTTCCGAATCATCGTCGAACATATCATTAGTGCTTGGTCTCTCTTGGGATACTGTGCGTGATGAGTTTGAAATGAATTTTTCTAAGTTCTCTTTAGAATCAATTTGTATGAAGCGAAATATATTATCAGAGATTTGCCAATTATTTGATCCGTTAGGGTTGTGCTCCCCAATGATATTAACTGCGAAAATAATAATGCAAACCATTTGGACGCTTCACAATATAGACTGGGATGACATCATTACACATCAAGTACGTAATGATTGTATAGAGTTCAAAGGACAGTTAATAACACGCAATCGAATTACTGTCCCACGATGTATTTTAGTACCAAAGTTTGAAACAATACAGATTCATGGATTCTCAGATGCTTCCGAGAAAGGTTTCGGTTGTGTTTTGTATCTGCGAATCACGGATCAACAAAACAAGCATCATACAAGATTAATATGCTCAAAATCTAGGGTTTCCCCGCTAAGAGACAAACTATACCCTGATTAGAGCTATGTGCCGCTTTGCTCTTGGCACAAACTTTGTCTAAGGTAATTGAAAGTCTAAAAATGTAATTTAACCACATTTATCTTTGGTCAGATTCTGAGATAACTCTACTTCGAATAAAATCTGAACCTGCTAAATTTTCTTCGTTTGTGGCAAATAGAATCACGCAAATACAGGAACTTTCATTATTACATAGCTGGTGTCACGTACCGACATCACAAAATCCAGCTGACTTTGTCTCAAGAGGCTTAATGCCAGATGAATTTTTCAAACAGAGTCTGTGGTGGTCTGGTCCTTCATTTCTTTTTAAGGATCAATCTCATTGGCCGAAAAATCATAATCCAGCAATTAGCCCAGATTTATTAAATGAGGATCTTCGGAAAAATGTCTCAATATCGGTTTGCAATGCTGTGACGCCACCTTGGAACATATTTGATCGATATGCGTCGTTTACTAAGCTTCTTCGAGTGACTGCTTATGTTTTAAGATATATAAATAATATAAAACCTAAAAGACGATTGAAAATTACTGGTGAGCTCACAGCTACTGAACTAAATACTGCGAAAATCACTCTTGTAAAAATTGTTCAACAAAATGAATATTATAATGATATCCAACACTTGAAGAAATATGAATATGTTCCAAATTCGAGCAACTTAAAATTATTAAATCCATTCCTGGACGAAAGGGGAATTCTTCGTGTTGGTGGGCGTCTTCGAAATTCGAAATTAAGCTACTCTAGTAAATTTCCATTATTACTACCGGATAAGCATATATTTTCAACACTATTGGTTCGATCTGAACACACACGGCTTCTCCATTGTGGCGCTCAAACGCTCTTGTATGATTTGAGATCTAACTATTGGATTATAAGAGGTCGAAATTTATGCAGACAGGTTATAAATCGGTGTATTCATTGTTTCAGAAACAAACCAAAATTTACGCATCAGAAAATAGGTGACTTACCAATAGATCGCGTGACGCAATCAAGACCATTTTCCGTAGTTGGCAGCGATTTCTGCGGTCCGTTCTTCGCAAAACCAAATATAAGATCAAAAACTAAAACTAAAATATATATTTGTTTATTTATTTGCTTTACAGTAAAAGCCATTCACCTAGAAATCGTTATGGATTTATCTTCACAATCATTTCTGTCTTGCCTTCGTCGATTTATAGCGAGACGTGGTTGCTCTACTAAATTATACTCGGATAACGCTACAAACTTTATTGGATGCCGCACTGAATTAAAGGAATTGAGAAACTTATTTCTATCAGAGACTTTCCAGAATGAAACAAAAAGGTTTTGTGAGAGTAACAAATCGAGTGGCTTACTGTTGATGCGGAGTTCGAGTAGCTGAAGAAAAAGAAATCCAAAAACACCTAAAACAAAACACTGCATATTAATAGAATTAACTAGCTAGCATTAAAATTATATTTATCATTATTATAACTTATCTGAATTATCCCATTTTGCTAAAATTGACATTTCCATTAATTAAATAATTTTGTTTACGTATTTAACTTGACAGCTCATTATTATTATTGTTGTATTAAAATAGAGCAGTTGCTGAATTTAATTAAACAAAATATTAACGTAAAGCTATTTGTTCGGAGATGCCGCTGAGATCAGTAAACTAATTTAAGTAGTACATGTTATTAATTTAGATGGCTTCATATGAAATACAAAAGAGTAAGAAAACAGAGCTTTAAAACTGGATTGAGAATGAATTATAAAATTAGATACAAGCGAGCCTTCATTTTGTGCAAGTCATAATAAATTAAAGAAATAAATTATTATCAGTTTTATAAGATAGAGTTTGGTTGTTTTATTTGTAAAGCTACATACATTGTGCAATATTAATTTTGATATACCGGAGTAACCAAATAATTACCAACGAATAATTTGTACACCAGTTGGTTAGGAGCATCATATATCAAAAGAACATTGGCGCCGAAACAGGGACCGGAATATTGTGTATTCTGTGGAGATCAATCAGCATAACGGAATTACAGTATTTGGGGTTCAGCAACATAGCAAAGCGATATACCGACAAACCTAATAGCGGAGATTTACAAAGCGACAGTGAAAAAAACACGTGAAAGTTAAGTGTTCAGTTGATCTTCTAGATCTTTCAAGGCCAGTAGTATAACTGTGAATATCATCAAGGCCTAACATTGTGATTAAATTGTAAAGGTAAAACAAATATAGTTCGGTGAATTACCGGTCGAAGAAAATAGATTGACAATCAATCTCATTAATACGCAACGGCTTATATTTGGTGCGATCATTCATAAATTGCAAAGCGAAGTGAAAGTGCAGATAGTGAACGGTAAATAATCGCAAGTGATTAGAAACCGCCTCAATAATCAACCAGGTGTAAAATGGAAAGTTTGAAGAAACAAAGAGCTGCTATCAAAGGTTCCATGACAAAATTAGTTACCTTTGTAAAAGGAAATATGGACAACGCTAGCGACGACGAACTATTAGTGAAGCAGGAACGAGCGCAAAGGTTATTGAGCGAATTTATGAGCATTGAGAAGGAAATGTTTAATACCGACAGCAAGGTAGAATCAGATCTGTCGGAGTTTGAAGATAGTTACTATGTGGTTCTTGCAGGACTAAATGCTACTTTTCGAAAGCACAGCCTTACTTCAAATAGAACGACATTAATGGATGGTACGATGAATGCGACACAGACGCAATCAATTGAGGTGCGTTTGCCGAAACTCAATATTCCAAACTTTGATGGGGATTATATGGAGTGGCAGTCCTTTTTTGATTTATATAGCTCAACTATACATGAAAGAGATAATTTAACTGCAGCCCAAAAATTTCAATATCTCAGAGGGCTTTTAAAGGGAGAAGCGGCAGCACTTGTCCGTCACTTAGCCGTGACTGACTCAAATTATAACGAGGCATTCCAGAAGTTGGTTCATCGATACGATAGAAAGCGTCATACAGTTAATGCTTTCATAAAAACCTATATGGAACAGCCGAATATTCTACAACCAAATGCTGCTAATATTCGGAAGTTAACGGATTCTTTCGATGAATCAATCAGAGGACTTAAGGCACTAGGCCCAGATGCCGAGAGGAGAGATCCATGGCTGATTTATGTCGCATTAAATAAGCTAGATCACGAAACCAAATCCCTCTGGGCTCAAGAAACTGCAGACAAAGATTTTCCCACCTTCGATGAATTGCTCAAATTCCTTGGGAAACGAATCGATATGATGGAATCTTTGAAGGGATACTCAAGGAAAAATCATCCTGTTCGAGCACCAGCACCACGAACATATGCAGTTACCACTTTTACAGGGATGAATTGCCCAATATGTAAGCAAGATGGACACAGAATCTATGAATGTGATACATACACCCGTATGCCGTCGGATAAAAGATCGGAAGTTATTCAGAGCCACAACAGGTGCTTTAATTGCTTAAACGGAAATCACAGAGTGAAATGTCAACAATGCCAAAGAAAACATCATACATCACTACATGATTCATCAGACCAAAGGAGGTTATCTAAGGATGACCAGCAAGCAAAGCCGTCAGCTTCGAAGGTTGCATTGTCGACAGTCGAGGAAACAGAAGAAAATAAAGAAGATACGGAGATTCAAGCGCATACGACAACGCACGCAAATTCCTGTAATACTATGTTACCAACCGCCATGATAAGGGTAAGAGATAGTAATGGCCAATTCCAAACTTTCAGGGCACTTCTGGATTCCGCCTCACAAGCAACATTCATATCAGAATCATGTCTGCAAGAATTGAATCTCGATCGTCGTAATGGCAGAGTGTTGGTAAAGGGACTTGGTGAAGTCGGAATGGGAGCAACCAGGGGTACCGAACTAACCATTTCGTCATTGGATAACGTAAACACCTTAAAGGCAGAAGCGTTTATTATCCCAAAGGTATCCACTACACTATATGGGTATTTACCTAAAACGGACTTGCCGTTATTAAATGACTTGGATTTAGCTGATCCAAGCTTTAATAGGCGTGGCAATATTGACATACTTTTAGGGGTGGATATATTCTTTAAAGCGCTTTTGCCCGAAAAGCTAAAATTATCAAATGGCCTGACAGCAATCAAAACCATTTTTGGTTGGGTAATAGCCGGTGGAGGTGCAAACACAAAGCAAACCGAATACGGCAACTTTAATATTCTGCTAGATATAGATAAATCTCTTCGGAGGTTCTGGGAAGTCGAAGAGATGCCAAAAATCACAAGACGAATACCAGAGGAACGGACATGTGAAGAGATATTTCAAACGACTACCAAACAAGCGGACGATAATAAGTTCACGGTCAAATTGCCATTTAGACAACCAGGAGATATGATTGGAACATCATTTAATTCAGCTATAAATCGTCTAAAAGCAATGGAGAGGAAGTTTGAGAGAAATAAAGAATTTGGGCAGCTCTACAAAACTTTCATGGCAGAATATGAGGCCCTTGGGCACATGGAAAGGATGCCTAGGTGCAACAGCTCCAATAAATATTATCTTCCACATCACGGTGTATTGAAAGAAAGCAGCACCACAACGAAACTCAGGGTTGTATTCGACGCATCTGTTAAGTCATCCACAGGGTTGTCACTGAACGATGTTTTAATGGTGGGACCAACCGTACAGCCAGCGCTCATCGATATATTACTAAGATTTCGACAACATCAATTTGTGTTCTGCGGAGATGTTGAAAAAATGTACAGGCAGGTGTGGGTAGCCAAAGATGATCGAAAATTTCAAAATATTTTATGGCGAGTTAACCCGAAGCAACAACCGGAGAGTTATCAATTAAAAACGCTCACATATGGCACAGCATCGGCAGCATTCTTAGCAACGCGTTGCCTGAAGGAAGTTGGAAAACGATTGCAATCCACCCAACCGGAAGCAGCAAGATCCATATTGCAAGATATGTACGTAGATGACATGATGACCGGGGCTAATTCCTTGGTACGGATTAAAGTCATAGCAGTGCAGATAATGAAATCATTAGAGGCTTATGGTTTCAGCCTTCGAAACCTGTTAACGAATAACGATGAGTTAAGATCAGTCATTGAAGGCACCGAGAAAGATGTCAAGAGTATAGGAGAACAACCAGATACGCCAAGAGTATTAGGCCTTCAATGGGATCCGCATGTCGATGCTTTTAAATTCAGCGTACGCCTTCCGGAGCGAACACTTCATACTAAGCGCACGCTATTATCAGATGCCAGTCGCAACTTCGATCCACTTGGCTGGTTGTCGCCTGTAATAGTAAGAGTGAAGGTTTTATTCCAAGACTTATGGATGCAGAACTTAAGTTGGGATGATTAACTGCCTCCAAGCACTCAAAAGACATTAGAAGAGATTTACTTGAAACATCAAAAATTACAGTACCAAGATGGTTAACGACGCACGACCAAGTCAGCTTGATAGGCTTCAGTGATGCAAGCGAACACGCATATGCCGCTGTGATATACGCTGTAGTTAAAACCGACGATGGTTTTAAATCTAATATTATCGCAGCCAAATCACGAGTGGCGCCGGTGAAACAAATGAGTATTCCGCGACTGGAATTAATGGGTGCTTTGCTGCTGTCGAATTTAATGAAGTTGGTGGAGGAATCATTAACCATAAAAATTAAAAAACGAGCATTATTTACAGATTCTCAGATAGTATTAGACTGGCTATCAACTCATCCGAGACGCTGGACCACATTTGTAGCCAACAGAGCCAGTGAGATAATGCAATTGTATAGTCAGGAATACTGGTGGCATGTGGCATCAAAGGATAATCCCGCTGACATCGTATCTAGAGGTACTATCACGAGTGAACTACAGAGTAGTAACTTATGGTGGCATGGCCCGCAATGGCTAGTGGATGAAGAGCAATACAGGGCAATACAATCAATGAAACGTCGAAAGGAAACACCGACTACAGAGGAATCGAGGCCTGCCAAATGTGATGCATTTATAGTCTCAACAAACACCTTTATCGATAATTTCATAGCAAGGTACTCCAACTTCTACAAGATGTCAAAGGTATTCGCGCTAGTGATGAGAGTCTTTAAAAACCGCAGAAACAGGAGAGGAAATGAGACCACGGAAACAATCAGAGAAGAGATAGAAGCCGCTGAAATGGTCCTAATTCGGCATGTTCAGAAGCTAGAGTTTTCATCTGAAATGGCCGCACTAAAAAATAAAGGTACTTTACCTCGAAGTAGCAAATTAATCACTTTATGTCCATTTTTAGATGATAAAGGCATTATCCGAGTAGGGGGTCGTATCCAGAAATCGCTTGAGCCATATAATGTAAAGCATCCTATCATCTTACCGATGAAATCTCATTTGGTGAAGTATATAGTAAGAGACGCACATATCCTCCACAATCATCCAGGAATTAGCTTGCTTACCAGCATAGTTAGGCGACGATTTTGGATAATCAAGGGCAGAGTGGTGTCAAGAGAAATAGTTCACAGGTGCGTTGGGTGCATCAGTACGAAGGCAGTACACATCGAGACTGTATGCAATCTGACAGCGGAAAGCTTCCTCGGCGCCCTAAGTCGATTTACTTCACGGAGAGGGAATTGCCATACAATCTACAGCGACAACGGGACCAATTTTGTAGGAGCAAATAATCAGTTGAGAGAATTATTTCAATTACTTAAAGGCAAGGCTTCGGACATAACCGCGTCTCTTCTAAAATATAAAATAGATTGGAAGTTCATTCCCGCCGGGGCACCACATATGGGTGGCATATGGGAGGCAGCAGTGAAACAGGCGAAGATACAATTAGGCAGAGTGGTTGGTGAATCAATACTAACCATTGAAGAATTCTCCACTTTATTGACGAAGATAGAAGCGATCATGAATTCGAGGCCATTAGCGATAACGCAAGCTTATGATATCGATTACATAACACCAGCCCATTTCTTAATTGGGCGCACCTTCGTAGATATCGCAGATGAGGATTTTACAAACAAGCCTATCTCCCCATTGGCTAGATGGCAGCTAGTCAAAAGGATGCAGCAACACTTCTGGAATCGGTGGCATCGGGACTATTTAACAATCCTACAAAAAAGAAAGAAATGGACTAGCGAGTCGAATAATTTAACTACAGGAGACATCATATTGGCTGCTGAAACAAGCTTGCCATCAACATGTTGGGCACTAGGCAGAGTGGTCGATACGCATCCAGCAGACGATGGCAAAGTTCGGATTGTGAGCATACGTCTGGCGAACACTAATAAAATTATTCAACGACCGATACATAAGCTGTGCAAACTACCAATTCAGTCTTATGAATCAGATGATTCATGGCCGGCGGAATGTTGATGCGGAGTTCGAGTAGCTGAAGAAAAAGAAATCCAAAAACACCTAAAACAAAACATCGCATATTAATAGAATTAACTAGCTAGCATTAGAATTAAATTTATCATTATTATAACTTATCTGAATTATCCCATTTTGCTAAAATTGACATTTCCATTAATTAAATAATTTTGTTTACGTATTTAACTTGACAGCTCATTATTATTATTGTTGTATTAAAATAGAGCAGTTGCTGAATTTAATTAAACAAAATATTAACGTAAAGCTATTTGTTCGGAGATGCCGCTGAGATCAGTAAACTAATTTGAGTAGTACATGTTATTAATTTAGATGGCTTCATATGAAACACAAAAGAGTAAGAAAACAGAGCTTTAAAACTGGATTGAGAATGAATTATAAAATTAGATACAAGCGAGCCTTCATTTTGTGCAAGTCATAATAAATTAAAGAAATAAATTATTATCAGTTTTATAAGATAGAGTTTGGTTGTTTTATTTGTAAAGCTACATACATTGTGCAATATTAATTTTGATATACCGGAGTAACCAAATAATTACCAACGAATAATTTGTACACCAGTTGGTTAGGAACATCATATATCAAAAGAACACTTACCATACCACCACGATCTCCCCATTTCGGTGGTTTATGGGAATCCGGTATAAAAATTGCCAAATGGCACATGAAACGAGTAATAGGGTTACGTTCAATGACACTAGAGGATTATTACACATTAGTTTGCCAGATTGAAGCTTGCCTCAACTCAAGGCCACTAAGATCCTACAGATTTTACAGCTCTCTCTTCTGGTCATTTTTTAATTGGTTGTCCATTATTAGCTCTTCCAGAACCATCAATGCTAGATTTGAACATTAATAGATTGTCTAGATATCAAATAATACAAGCAATGTTCCAAGAGTTTTGGAAATGTTGGCACGGTGAATACCTAATTGAACTTCAAAAACGCTACAAGTGGCAAAAATTCCCAAATAATATCTACAAAGTAGGTTCGTTGGTTCTTGTGCATGAAGACAATATTCCACCTATAAATTGGATCTTGGGCAGAATAATAAATACACATCCAGGTTCCGATAATCGAATACGCGTCGTCACAGTCAAAACGGGAAAATCTATTTTTAAAAGATCAATCAGTGTTCTGCCAGTTGAAATTGAAAATGACAATGCTTAGATTTTATTTGTTTTCTTTGTTCTTTATCGACATTCAATTTGGTAAATCTACATTGTTTAATTTTATTTTGAAAATATTTTGGTTTGGTTTAATTGTGAATTTTATATTATTGTGAACAGCTAATATGATTTCTTTCAGTGATGGTATAATAGTTTAATTTGAAATTGTATTATATAAACCTTTACCAATTATGTATACTTGTTATTTATTATTATACTTCTTAATTATTACATAAAATTGAATTTGCATTATATAAAATCATTACAAATTAATAATTAGGAGTATTATGTTGAATTAGTTATTTTAAGGGCGCGGGTATGTTAACGCACCGATCATTATGAAGTCAGTACGGTGTGTAGCCCATGAGTATTATATTTATAATAATATTAGTCAATGAAATTGTTATGTACTTTAATATAATAAAAAATATAAATATAAATTCCTTATATATTAACCTGAATATGTACAACTTTATGATTTAATGACAATTCCTATGTATTGTATACATGTTATGTATTTTAACTAAAAAATAAAATTGTTAAAAATCTGTTCTGTTCTGTTCGTCATGCGCTTCAGCAAGAATATATTATTCAAATTTATAAAATTATAATAAATATAAAATAAATAAATAGTTATGCTTTTAGATTATAAAGTGTAAATTTTGAATTTTCGTGTTTTTTGATTGGAAAAATTTGGTTTACTTCGTTAACTTTATTTAAAATTAAAACACCTTTTAAAAATATTAGCTAAGGAATTTTAGAATTTCGTGCATATTCGGTTCTTCTGTTTCCTGTAATTCTAAGCAACATGAAATAGAATAATGATTAAGTGCCTCTCTTAATATTTTTCTCGACCGACTCAGGAATATATTTTAACGCTTAGTTAGCACCTGGTGCATTATACTGGCACGTACAACCCAAAAAAATTCGCTTTTAATTTATTCAAAATTGGCCTTTGAGAAACTATGTATTGTAGAAAACATTAGACACAATTGTGCTGAAGTTGTAACACTGACAGAGTAATGAATATTAGAAAACTGTGTTTCGTTAATACTTTAGTGTAAATTTAAATCAATAATCAGAAAAGTCAAAATTGTAGACTGTTTCAGATTCAGCGACACTACATGAGTGCATTCTTGATTCCCAAGTTTCTGTAATGATTCACAACACAATGGCAAATTTATTACTAATTTTTTATAATTTTTTTGATAGTTTAACAATGTCCAGTCCAGTGTGACATTTACAAAAATGCATTTATAAATGACACAGTATCTTGATATTTCTAGCACAAAACGCTAATTTTTAATTAAATGGTATTGTTTGTTTATCAACATTGTCATGCATAGTAAATGCTGCTAAACAAACCTAATCACATTTGGACCAAAAATAATAATAATAATATATTTTGAAAATGAAAATCACATAATTTTAATTTCCCATAAGTAAATAGCATCAATCACACAACATACATAATGTTTTTATGTACATACATAAATAGCAATAATTTTAATATGGTTTCAAACTATCAATCAATAGACACACATATATTTGTATATATACAATATACATATTTTATACATAAAGTACATATCTCCGGGTATCCATGCACATTGCACAACTATGTATATCCCATTTGAAACTACATTTAATTGTAAAAATCTTTTACTTTCATATCATTCTTTCGTCTATACAAACGTACTGTAGATTTATATATGTATGATGCATGAAGGCAATACGTGAGCTGAATGAATAGAATGCCTGATCACAATAATCCTCTACATGTGTATACATACACATAAGCTTTAACTATATATCCTTTTTTTACAATATTTTAATACATGTGTACACCATCTATCGAATTTCTTTTTATAAATTTTTAGGTTAATTGAATTTTAATGCAAAAAATGGTCTGGTTTTACCTAATAAAAATAATCTACCAAAAACAAAAGCTATTCTCTGCATAAAAGTGTTTAGAAAATATTTTTAAATTTTATTTTATTATGAACTCAGTAGTACAGCTACTCGTACGTAGCTACTGTACTGTGTTCGGTTGAAAAATTGATTAAGTTTATGTTGTCGGATTTTTATTTTAAAAGTAAAACAGAGAAAACCTAGTGATTTATAGCAATATTTTACGAAAAAGTGTACATTCTCACCAAGAATCGAGTAGTAATTTTTACAAAGGGGTAATATTTATTTTTTGTACCGATGTGTCGGTGTTCTCTTTATGGATGTGCTTTCTTAAGAAATTAATGAGAAGTTTGATATTGAACTCGATTATATAAATTGTATTACTCTTCTACTCGCTAGTGCTATTGTTAAAGAATCATTCATATTTTTTAAAAAATATGAATGATGCGTTCAATAAATTTTTACTTTTTCACTTATTCTATCAGTCTATAACACCAAGAAGTTTTTCTTCCATCAGATTTTATTTTATTTTAACTTGCTGAATGAAATGTTGTCGGTCTGATGTAGTGCTACCAAACGTCAAAAACACATTAGTGTCAATGAGAATGCTGCAAAACGTAGTGAACTAAATGAAAATTTTTATGCTGAAAACTTGTAAATATGAGAATAATGAGTGGAGAAAAAAAGAAAATTATTATTTCCATTGCTATGGACCATGGAAATAGGCTATAAACAATATCACGAATATTAATAAATTATATTGTGATTTGTCGGACTTCGAAAGTATTACTTTGTATGTAGAATGAGTTCCAGCAACATTTTCTAATGTCCAGAGAGGCCTTTGGGGAACCCCTAGGTATATTGAATACAAATTTATACTTAGTGTGTGGTGGGCAGAACTTAAAAATATGCCGGACAAGCAATTGGTTGCAGTTATATGGACTCTAGCTACACCATATTCATAGTCGATTAGACATAGGTAGTATATTCGATTTTTAAAATCATATCGCGAGTACGTTCTATACAAAGACTATAGATAAATAATTAGTTTACAGTAAATAATCGATTAAAAGGGGAGTTACTCTAGTTTCAGTACACGATAATCGATTTGAAATTTCTGATTTTTACAAAAACATATACAACAAAACGTGGGTTTCTATTTTGATGAGGGCGAACAAATTTTAGGAGATAAGGCTTTGTAACGATTCCCCGAAATATGAGCTTTTTTAGTATAAACATTATAACAAATTTTCACAACCGCTTATTCAGAATGGAACAATTTTTTTTTAGCCTTACCTACACTTTATTATCAATATAGGAATTGATTGTATATTGGCGGAATACGTATTTGGTGTGGGTGACGTGGTTGGAAAGGGAAAAGTAGAAGAATACAATTGTACGTAGATCACGAAAACCAGTAAATGCGCCAGTAATCATGATCGGGCCTGAAAAAAGAAGATTTTTGGGGCAGCCAATTTTGGACTTGAAGATATGTACATAACATCGAAAAAATAAGTAAAATTGTCCAAATCAAAATGTATATAATATTGTATAAATTGTAAAAAAAATAAAAAAATAACAGAACAAACAAATTATTATAAAGTAAATTAATGACTTTTGGGTAAAGAAAAAAAAATATTAAATGAAGATTAGCGTAAAAGTTGGGTTAATAAAATTGAACTTAAATCGATGGTTTTATTGCTTCATGAATCGTAATTATCTAATAAATACTTCGTGCATGTGAAACTTTGGGTGTTAATTATTTCTTAATAACAGAATATACAATAAATCTTAAATATGATGATCTCTATATGCAAACAACCAACCAAAATATAAGAGAATTCATTATTGAAATTAGAAAATAAAATAAACAAGATTTGACTTTTTTATTGTGTTGTGATTTTTTTTCTATTTGGCGGATGTATTACGCTGGCCACCAAAGCTAGGGTGAATGCGCAGCTAATTTTGTAAATTAATTAATACCGCTAATTCGAGAAAGTTCAACGATGACGGGGTGAATAAATGATTCAAAAAAAAAAAACTCCAAAAACAAAAACCATAAACTAAAATCAAAAAGTGAATCAAGCATCCGTGTTCCGTAGTAATCCAGTGGTTAACGCAGGAAACATCTTAAGTGCAACAATCAGGGGTGATCCATATGCATATTTCGAGATCAAGGGCGGAGGCAGTACGTGTACAAGGGTTTACAGGTGTATAGCAGAACACAGGTAATTGTAAAGTATCGCATGTTGCTACAGTTTAGACAACCATTGTGACGTGATAACGTTTTACACCGCATGTTCAGAAAAACTGACCCGAAATTTACCCTTGGTAGGGGGGCAATTACTCATCAAATATAAGCATAACCTTTAATTTAAAGATATGATTGCTTAGATTAGTCTTTCGGCTTTATATGTCACGCATAATATTATCGCCATGACGTCATCAGGCGGCAAAGGAACCCGCGCCGTGAACCTCTGATTTCGCCTGATTTAAATGCTTGAATCAGAATAGCGAGAGAATGGCTCATCCGATCGAGTTCGGATGGTGTCAATTTTTCCGTAAACAAACTATGTAGTGGTGGGTTAATTTATTTTAAATTAAATTAATTAATCATCACATAAGTTTTAATTAAAAATTCGCATCAGAAAACTTGAAACCGAAACTTAGCCCTTGGTCGGGGACAATTATTCATCAACTATAAGCATTACCTTTAGATTAAAGATATGATTGCTTAGATTGGTCCTTCGGCTTTATGTTTCATGTATAATATTATCACAATGACGTCATCAGGCCGCAAAGGAACCCGCGCCGTGAACCTCTAATTTCGACCGATTTTAATGCTAGAACCAGTGTAGCGAGAGAATGGCTCATCCGATCGCAGATCCGATGGTGTCAATTTTTGCGTAAAAAACCAGTAGTGGGTTAATTTATGTTAAATTAAAATTAATTAATCTTCATATACAATAAATTTTAATTAAAAAATTCAAACTACAAAATAGCGTTCAACAGAGATTGAGGGCAATATAGCGAGAGAATGCTTCATCAGAACGGAGCAATTCGAGTATTAATTTGTGCTTAATAATATTGAGGTAAGCAATCATCTCTCTACCACACAATATTACCTAGGGCGTGCCGCCTCGGTGGTACAGTTGTTAGCATGCTTGCTTTAAGCTCCGGAGGTCCCGGGTTCGATTCCCGCCGGGTGATGAAAAAATCACGGCTGGTTAATGTAAGGATCAATGAATTAATCTCTCATTATCCGTTATAAAAATGATTACGAAACTTCACTATGAAGCGGCCAAATCCCTCTATGGGATGTAGCGCCAGCGAAAAAAAAAATATTGATGGGCGAAACTGGTTAATTTTGTAACCAAGATCAATTGGTTTTTTTTAGCAGTAACCAGGTTAATTTAACTTGGGGTGGGAGATATTGTAACATCACTTTCTATCGGATCCGATTTTATTCAAGAATAAAATTTGACTCTATTTCGTTTTTAATTTATGTTCTTTTTCTTGCTATCTCAGCTTGCTTGAATAAAACAACATTCTATTTCTACTTATACTCATGATTACAAGCCATCAGCATCGACCCTTTAAATTAAGAAGCTTAATTTAAGGGGTATACATTTTACGATTTCCCATATGACCCATGTAAAATTGAACATTTTTGATTAAAATTTTATGAATGAGAAATACTCGCAACAGAAAATATTTTTAGGTTTATATTTAAATCAAACCTTTGGACGTATAACATATTTTAAAACTAATAATTGAAATTTAGTAATTTGATAATTATAGTTAAAAATAAAATTGTACAAATTTACTTTTTGTTTGTATGTACATATATGTAAAAAAAGTAATGTAAATACAGTATAAAATTATAAAATCGAAATCAATGATGTAAGATATTATGAAGTTAGCTACACAAGGTTTT
>CAUVYM010000704.1:0-42442 GCA_963556165.1 Tipula helvola
TTATTATACTATATTTGTTTTATCTCTCTATTATATTTGTGAAATGTAATAAGGTGCTGGGTCAGAATTCTTGAACAAATCAAAAAAATTGCTGCTCAGATCGCATTTTTCATATGATATTCCGCATGAAGTAATCACCTTAAACGTCGGCATGAAATTGTCTCTTACAATTTTGGTCGCACCAAAAGAAGTCATTTGAAATGCAAATTTGAAATTGTATTCTTGAATGTGAGACAAAAAATGTTTAGACGTTTGCGACGTTCCAAAATTGAATGAATGAAGTGGATCGGGGGGAGATTCAAATGGTGGATTCACTTTGCCATTAGCACAACACATGCCAGGCGTTTCACCTTGAAATTTGGCTGCATCACAATGTGGACATCTTATCTCGTATTCCATCTCTTGTACAGCACGACGTGAAAGTCGTGTCGTTCGTCTCGATGCTGGGTTTAATGGATTTGGATCTGCCGATCTATGACGACGTGCGTTTCGTAATTGTTGTACTTGATTTTGTTGTAAGTGTTCCTCTATACACTTTGCGCTCTCCTTTGATTAAATCTATAGGTAGTATTACGCGTACGTCGACCTATAGTTGATCGTCTTGTTGGTGGCATTTTTTTCTAAATCAATGAAATTAATTCAATATGAATTAAGGATTGTTTTTTTAAGAATAATTCAAAAAAGTATTGTTGTTGTGTGAGTGCTGTTATGCGTTGCATCCAATTAAACTTTCCCAAAAAATCATTAAAGTAAAACAAATTTGTTTTGTTTATTTGGAAAATATTTTGCACTGAACACACTTAAAATCACTTTTTATTTTGTTAATACTTACCAATATTTATGAAATTCAAAAAAAATCACTTGTAATAAAATTCCAATTGGAAAGCAGCGAACGAATGACCGGCTGCATCAGAATCCAAGAGTGAAAGAAAGTGATTGGCAAACATGTGCATTTTGATAGGTTCATCTGTTTGTCATTTGTATGCTGTCAATCAAATGAATGTGTGTATTTATGAGTTTGTGTATTAGTTTGGATCGATTTTTTTCGTTAGGTCGGACCGAAATTTAAACTTTTTTTTCAAATGTTGAATTAAAATTTTTTCAAGGGGGGGGGGGGGGGCTGGGACCTTACCCAATCGATCACAAAGTGTGTGCATAGGGTGTGGGGGGGAAAGTGACCTTATTTTTTCACTCAAACGCACCGTTTTCGAGATATTTGCAATTTTTCGATTTTACGTGTATTTGTTGTTGTTTTACAAAGAGCGAGTTCATTTCAGGAAACAAATCATAACTCGAGAATGGCTGGACCGATTTTGAATTTCAAAATCAACTAACCATCATCACTCCTCCCTGCACCTTCCCTAAAAATATTATGGCAATCGGTTGAGCCGTTCTCGAGTTATGGAGTGACAATCAAAATGTACACTTCTTTTTATATATATATAGATATCAGATCGGCCACCACTCCTACACATTTCATTTTTTGAGATAAATAAACTTTTTTGGGCTTAAAATTTTGCTTAGAATGTCTACTTTTTAATGCCGTATGGCGTTTTTATGGCGTCCTGGGATTTTCAAAATGGCGGATCATATCTTCTGAGTAATGTCTTTAATTTTTAATAAAATTGATATAAAAACGTAACTTTAACTCTGTTAATTTACTCAAAAGTGTTTTTGGTGTAATAGATTACACATTTTTTATTATTTTTTTACAACTCCAAGATGGCGGATCCAAGATGGCCGCCAAAATTGGCAAATCTTTCGACGTTCATAAAGATCGTTAGAAACATGTTCTAGAAGGTTTTCGGGGTCGCTGATCACGAATTCGAGGTCAAAATTGTAATATTCAAGATGGCGGCCAGAAGATTGTGGTCGAATATGGACGAAAAAAGGCTAATTTTTCGACTTTCATAGAAATCAATAAAAACTCGGTGTAGGGGGTTTTCGGGGTCGGTGATCATTAATTTAGGGTCCGAATTTGAAAATTCATAACGGCGGACCCAAGATGGCCGCCATAGAAGGTCAATTTTTCAACGTTTATGAAAATCGATAAAACATGACCTAGGGGGTTTTCGGGGTCGCTGCTTACGAATCTGAGGTCAAAATTTAAAAATTCTCTCAAAATAGTACCAGATTCTCGATAAAAAGTTTTTTTTGTTTAATGTGCTCTAATTTGATAGATCCCGGTTTATTGAATATTTGCATTATACCATACTCGAAATTTTTAATCCGGCCATTTAAAGTTTCAATTGAAAACCAATGTTTTTCCATTATAAAAGAAAACAGACAATTAGAAATTCCAAATTTTATCACGCCTTCCATCATGTCATGCATAATGTCAACACAAAACTTCTCGGTTACATGAAATGTGCTTAGCTCATTTAAAATTGAATTTCCCTTAATTCCAGTCTGTTTAAACGTATCAGAATTGAAGTTTGAAACTTGTTCATTGTAAGTTTGTCTGTCACGTGCGATACCTACATTTTCTTCTAAACTGGTATAAGTTTCTTCTTTTCTCATTAGGCACAGTCTACAGAAATAATTGTGTGAAAAGGATTGAGAAAATCCAAGTATGGAATTTAACCCAAGGTTATCGCCGATCACCAGACCCAGCGCAAAATAATCTTTTATAATTTCGTGATCCATTTTAAAGTCAATACCCTTCGTTTCCAAAAGTTTCAATTCATCCACCAAAGGGGCAAGTGCTTTATTATAATTAAAAATTTTAATTATTTGCGATTTGACAAGCATCGCTACAAAAATGTTGCATAATTGGGAATATCCCTGTGGAAGTGTTGAAAAACTGTAATAAAATGCTGCAATGGCTTGATTTCCTGATCTACTTCCTATCGGATTGTTGGTTTCGAAATCATGATAGAACAAAAATATTGGGATCACATGTTCTTGTTTGATTTATTGTAACTTTCTTTGCCCCAGCTAGCCTTGAACGAAATTGTTCAGAACAGTTTTGGTTTCTAACAGTTGTTTCCCACTTTCCAGTGTACTTTTCAATAATTGTTCTTTTTCGAAAAAAAATTTAATTTGAAAAGAAATAGGCATTAATTATACTCCTTCACTTTTAATCTCTTTAATAGTGAACTTTCCTTTTTCAACTTTCTCACCAACTTGATTATTAATACTAAATTTTTTTGGCGCTAAATAAAGGCATTTATTCGACAATTCCTTCAGAAGCAAGTATTCTGAACGTATTTTTTCAAATGGGTTTTCGCTTAAGTTGAAAAATTTATCGATTGACTTGGTTTTATCATCCTCACAATTCCTTGGTAGGTTCTGATATGTTGGAAATGATTACGCTCTCAAGTTCTTATACCTCGTCCATGATATGCAAGCAAGTTGATGTTGGTAATCCTTGTAAACTATATAACTTTGTTACAAATTTTAAGGCGGATTTATCTATGGATATTTTTATATTGTTTAATTCTTCCTCATTTGTTTTTAATTTCGTTTGGTAAGGTGTTTGTTCTGAGTGGGCACTTTTATTGCGAACAACTTTTTCACCTATTTGAACTGCAAACATTTAAAATTAAAACCAATAAAAAATGTACTGCAACATAATTACCATGACCGGGGGCACAACCATTATCAGTCGCAGCGTCAGTTGATTTACTTGGAAAATCTGAAATAACCGGATCTGTTTCATTCTTATGCACATTTGTCAAATGCCTTTTATATCTATTTAAATGTGAAAACTTCTGAAAACAATGTCTGTGACCACAAATTAATATTTCTCCAGGAAGTAACCCGTGTAAATATTTTAAGTGTTTGCAGAGAAGTTCAATTGATTGAAACGAACTTGAGAATTTGAAGCAATTGTACATATTGCTTTCTTTTGAATACCAATAAATTATTTTTAATTTTAATAATTTAATTTTTTTTGTAATTGTTTAAAAGAAATTATAGTTAAACCACACTAGACAAAACAATTCAATAGTTTGACAGTTTATAAAAGCCAAAATAAAAATTGTTAGATTCAAAGACAAAGTTCTTGTTAAATAATAAATCTTAAATATGTTTTTTAAAACTCTGAAATGTTTGTATATTAATCATAAAAATAATTTTGTATTTAAAGAAATTCATTTTTAATATAAACATAATAGTATTGCTTTGTATTAAACTAAATTATGTTGGTTCAAATCAAAGGTTCTAAATTCAAGTAAAAGTTGTTTAGAACCATGTCCGTAAACTACCGTAAACATCAAAACGCACAAGCCTTGCTAATAAACATGATTAATGTTTGCATTAAAAATATTATTGTTGCAAAGAAAGAAAAATTATGAAAACCGAACGGTTGTATGATATTTTAAAATCAAATTTACCACATTTTAATAGTAAATAATTTTTTTTTCTGTGTATTCACATAAAATTAACTCGATCTCGAGTTTAATGTACCTCTTTCATTTTTATAGCGACACTAGATGTATGCCACTAAGATTTATTAGCTACGGTATCTTCTCATAACTCAAATTGTTAATGTACATATGCTAACAATTCACCACCTAAATTAATCTATACTAAATAAGAAGCACAGTATAAATGCTTGCCTTAACATAGATTCACTTACGTTTGAAATTTCCAAAAATTCTACATTTACGAGAAAGTTTCCGAAAAAAAAAATAATTTTACAAAAAAAAAAACATTAAAAAATTTCACTGCGAATTTTGTTGAGGTGCGCGTACCATCGGTTGCGAAACACTGCTATGTATATACAACTTTATTTCCAGCCAATACATCGCAACAGTGCAGCAAATAGACTTTTATGTATGTTGCTTTTGCTTCTCAAAAATTACATACAAAAGTGTATTGGTGAATGACCAACTAGTTTTGAATATAATCTTCAATTAGCATATAACTTAACATTTGTTTGTTTTATATTAAAAAAAAAACAAACGCAACAAATTATTACCATTGCCAAGGTCTTTTATTTACATATACTCGTATGTAGTAATAAAATAAATCTGAAAAAAACTGTGATGTTATCTTTTTTAAGTCTCATCAAACACAGTTTATATTTATTAGTTAACATGTCAACACCATCGTTGTGGATAACTATAATACTCGCAGTGTTTTATAGTCAAAATGTTGTGTCGCCGTATCAAATATTATGTGCTTTCCCGACAGTAAGTCGATCACATTTTCTGGTCGTAGAGGCATTGGCCCATGGATTAGCTGAGGCTGGACATAATGTCACGGTAATCGGACCAAAAGGTGTACTCGAACCAACCGATAATTATTATCATATCGAAACAAAAATGGGACCAGTTTATAAAAATATGCTGAAAAAATTGAATGCTAATCCGGGTAATGTGTTTAATGTATTCATTGCAATGTTGAGCGTATTTGATGTGAGTGTATCACAATCTGGGGGAATTTTTAAAAATGTAAAAGTGCAACGAATTTTAAAAGAAGATAAATTTGATTTGGTTATAATTGAAGCGATGTTTGGTGAAACATTACTTGGGCTTGGGTCTCATTTTAATTGTCCCATTGTGATGTTTTCGTCACTTAAGGCGACAAGTTATGTGCTGAATATGTTTAACAATCCATTAGGATTGCCGTATGTACCAAATGTATATGCATCATTTTTGGCGCCGATGAATTTTTTTCAACGCGTTCTTAATATGATCAACTATTTAATGGAGACGCCACTCTATAAAATGGGCCGTTCGAAACAAGAAAAAGCTTATAAGTGAATACTTTATGTGACATCATTTATATTTATAAAAGTTATAATTTTTTTATTTTATTTTAGTGAGCATTTTCCGGCACCCCGCTATCCATCTTTCCAGGATATGAGAAAAAATGTTTCACTTGTATTTATTACACAACATTTTCACTGTGATGGATCTCAAACATTGTTTCCGAATATCATTGAAGTTGGCGGCATTCATTTGAGTGATCGAAAATTACCGATGCCAAATGATCTTGCCAAATGGATTAATGGATCAACAAATGGTGTGGTTTATTTCAGTTTGGGTACAATTTTTAATATAACAGAAATTCCGGCCGAACAGCTTGTCGGTGTATTAGGTGTACTGGGAAAATTAAAACAAAATGTCCTTTTTAAAACGGACACCGACAATTTACCAGCCCTTCCATCTAATTTTCGTGTTGAGAAATGGGTACCCCAGATGGCGGTGTTACAACATAAAAATATCAAAATGTTTATTACGCATGCAGGACTCGGTAGCATAACAGAGGCACGTTACTTTGGTGTTCCAGTATTACCGATTCCCGTAGGTATCGATCAATTTACGAATGCAATGAGCGCAGAGAAAGAAGGATGGGGATTAGTTGTACCATTTAAAGAACTAACAAATAATACTTTGTACGCAGCTATGCAGGAGGTTCTAGAAAATCCAAAATATTTAGAAAATGCCAAATATGCTGCTCAACTATTTCGAGATCGTCCGAATACACCAAAAGAGACAGCCATTTTTTGGGTCGAGTACGTGATACGGCATAAAGGTGCAAAATTTTTGATACCAAATTCTATAAATTTGAATTTTTTCAAACACAATCTTTAGACGTTATCGGATTCCTTGCTGCCATAGTACTGATTTTCATTTATGTTGTATTTAAATCGATACAATTCACATGCTCAAAATGTTTCGGTACAAAAAATCGTAAAATAAAATTATCGTAAGCTTTAATGTTGTGATTGTTTTTTTATTGTTTGGTTTAATAAATTACCTTTTCGGTCTAATGTTGCGTATATAAATAAAAATTGTGTCAAGTGGGTCAGCTAAACAAAAAAATGTGTAAATTTCAAAGTCCTATTGTTTCCGGTTTTCAGATCTCATAATCATAATAATAACGATAACAGTCATGAACAGAAAAAAAATAGTATACGGTAGAATAATAAAAATAACAATAATAGTAATAACAATTTTTGAAATGTTACACTTAACATTACCATAAAAAGCAACCAAAACAATCATATCTCATCTTTTACAGTCGATCTACTTCGCTCCATTGTATTGTATTGTGCTCTCTGTATATTTGTTTGTGTAAAGCTTTTATAGAGCTTTTAAGATAATATTTATTTGCGGAGGGTGGTTTACTTGGATACATACATTTTATGTGCTAGCATACAACCTTTTATTTAGTCGTCTGTTTTTATATTAAATCCCATATGTGTACGCTTCTGTGAGCGACTCATTTAATATTTTTTTAAGATTACGTGATTTTCAGTCATATTTCAATACATTTATTTGTTATGTACATTTATGAATCGATTGGCTCGCCAGATGGAAAATATCTATTCTGATAATCTCATCAAAAATCAATTTTCCAATTTCAATGATCTGATTTTTTATTATATTTCATTTATACTAATAACTGTTCTGAAATTACTCTGCCATTCTGGATAATATTTCGCACATGCGATAACTATATACAAAATTGAATTTTTCACTTCTCTTTAAGAGATTATGTAGATGTCTTGTGTAGACATCACTTAGACTGCAATTCAATCAAACATAATTTAATTTTACTCCTCTAAGAGTATGGATATATAAACAATCAGTTTGATTACCATTTTCTGTCACACGCGATTCCATACATAACACATTATTAATCTACAATTCGGGGAAAATCTAATAAAAATTAATATTTCTTAAAAGTACGGTATAATGATCTGCAAAGAATGTAGGAAAATTATGCAATCCAAATAAAAAAGATACACACACACCCATGACAACCAACGCTCAACCTTAAAGCGCGTTTTACTTTTACTTCTTTATATAACAATATTTAAAATTTAATTTTCCACTTGTCTGGTTCAAAATTGGCAATCTAAAAAAAAAAAATTGTGTGTTTTTCTCTTAAAGCCCCTCTAGAAATTATTAATAAAAAATAAAATTTTCTGACGTGATACGTATGCTGTAAGCATACACCTGATAAAATACAATTTTTATTATTTTTTAATCAATAAAAAGCTTTATAATTGAATAGAAAGCTCCCTTTAAATTTATTTAGTTATAATTTTTGTTTTTCAATAAAATGTATTATGCACATACAAATAAATTTAAAATTAAAGCGTAATCCAATTTATTTATATGCTTTTTAAAATACAAATATTTGAAAGCTTTTCCATATCGATGTCGTACGCAAAAAATGTTTTTTTTTAAATTTATTGATTCCATATAGGGACATATAAAACACAATTTGTTTTTTATAAATTGTTCTCAGTTATTATTCGCAATGTATACGATAGGAGTGAATTATTTGCAACAATGAGCTTTAATTTTAAAAGCTGAAATAAGAGAAATGTTCTGTTTAATGCTGGCTTCCAAAGTTACGATTTTTTTCGTCATTATTGTCATTGAGCATTTTGGCGAAATGTTCCAATTTCCAGTTCTAAATAGGGATGTAATGTTTATCCTAAATTTCTCCTAAAACTACAAAAGCAACAATTTGTTTGCTAGTATGTGTGAGAAGAAAACATTTAGGAGTTTTTCAGAAAATTACGATATAAAGCCTTGTCTTGACGGAATAATTAATTAGAGCATAATTTGACTTTGCAGTGTAATATTACACAGCTATTGTAAAATACGCCGCCCCCGGTGGCACAGTGGTTAGCATACTTGCTTTACGCTCCGGAGGTCCCGGGTTCGATTCCCGGCGGGTGATGAAAAAATCACGGCTGGTTAAGGGTAGGTTCAATGAATTAATCACTCATTATCCGTTAACATAAATGATTACGAAACTTCAAAATGAAGCGGCCAAATCCCTCTATGGAATGTAGCGTCAGCGGAAAAAAAAAAAAAAATTGTAAAATACGAACATAATTTAACCGTTTTTAGTACATTTTAGTACTATAATTAATTATCCTAAATACCCATAATTAATTGGAACATACTTCTACTTCTCGGAAAATAGGGGTGGATCGCTTCGATCAGTTTGTAAAAAATTTTAAAAAATGAATGTTTTCTGTTTTCTATTGTGCAGGCTCAAACATTCACTGATTAGAAATAAATAAAACTCTTCGGTTTGAATTTTTGGATTGTTAATTTTTTTTTCAAATAGAAATTAAAAAGCTTTACAAATTCGCTTCAATGCTAAAAGTAAATAACATACATTGACGCCTATTTCAAAATGTGACGTCTAATAACAATAACAAAATAACTAGTTTGCGCATTTGACGAAAGGAGGGAGGGTAGTATGTAGTTAATTTTTACCGTCAAGACGATAACTCCAAATTATGATCGTAAAATTAATTTTTAGAACTATAATTAATTTTGCCGTCAAGACAAGGCTATAATAATATGAAAATTTAAATGAAAATAATATATTTTATACATTAATTTAGTTTAACTAAATAAATTTTGATCACAATTTATATTTTAAAATATTATTGTTTTAAGATAAACGAAAACAGAACGAACGATATGTACCGATTTCAAAATTTTCGAATGACGTAATTTGATGTATTAAACGAATTTATGGGTATTGCTCATGGGATTGCTTCATTAGGTGATAAGATGTAGGCCTAATTTAACTATTGACAAACTTTCAGAATTTTCTCATGGATTTCAGGTACAAAAATAGAGATCAATATACGGACTACCCCAATATTTAAAGTTGATGAACTTTGACGTAATACTAAACGCATTTATAGGAATTGCTCATCGGATTCCTTTATTGGGTGATAAGATGTGGGCCTAATTTAACTATTGACAAACCTTCAGAATTTTCTCATGGATTTCAGGTACAAAAATAGAGATCAATATACATGTATATACGGATAGTAATATATTCTGGAAAAGGGCGGAGACATATTGTGGAAAAAAAAATTGAGAGAAGCTCTTTAAATATATTTTGGAAAAGGGGGAATTTACTGCTCTTTCTAGTATTATATTCTTAGGATATTATTATCGGGTATTT
Source organism: Tipula helvola (assembly GCA_963556165.1). NCBI lineage: Eukaryota > Metazoa > Arthropoda > Insecta > Diptera > Tipulidae > Tipula > Tipula helvola. The sequence goes on from CAUVYM010000704.1 coordinate 9,907, forward strand.
TTTAACATCATCTGAGGTGCTTAAGTATTAGAAAGAGCAGTAAATTCCCCCTTTTCCTAAATATATTTAAAGAACTTCTCTCAATTTTTTGCTAACTCAGTAATACTAACCGCCATGTTTTTTATTTAGGAGAAATTTAGGACAAACTTCACATGCAATTCTAAATTGATAAAATATAATGGGCTGAAACCTCACGAGGTGATCAGAACTTCGGTCTGTGTTATCTTCAATTGGGATAGCATTCACCTGTGCCATAAAGTTGGTGTACCAACATATATTATCTTATACAACAACAGCCAAACAGGTCAAAAGCTTGTTACGTGATGAAATGGGAAGTGAGAAGACGAGGCCGATGTTAAGGGCCTTTGGACGAAATCCACCCACATTTTGGTCCAATTTGGGGGACCAAGAATATTGAACCCGAATTGAGAACCCCCAACTCCATTCAGCGGTCTAGTTTCCTAGACCACTCCTAGAAGTGAGTTGGGCCCCAAAACGAGTCCTCATCCGGTCATCGCTGAACCCCGATATTACCATCCACTACACTCAGAGAAAAATACTATACAATTGATATGATTTACTATTATTTTAATAATTTTTTCCTATTAATTTTAGTCAATCGTACATATCACTTTAAATTAATAATTTGTAAACTATTATAATAATAATTGGTATCTACTATTATTTTAATAATGTTACCTTATTAGAACAATAACATACAGTATTAGAAAAATAATGGTATATACTATAAACATAAAAGGACAATCGAATTACTATTGTATAAAAGGTGAAAGGTATGTACTATTAGTATAAAGAGAAAACTATTAATTTAATGTGACAAATTACATTGGAAAGTAATGGGATACTATAAAAATAATAGGACAATCTTATTAAAACAGCAATCGTATGTACTATTATTTTAAAAACAGATGAACCTTTCTAGCTATACCTGAAATTTCAAAAATTCAAATAAACCAACAGCTGTTTTGCAATTTTTTTTTATTTATTAATTCATTTTAACAATATTGATACAAAATTTTAAACTAAAATAATATAATGCGAATTATTATACTTATGCTAATTAATTAATTACTTTTCTGTAAATGTTTTTAATTTTTTTTAGCCTGAATGCTTTGTTTCCGTCATTGAGGAGATGTAAATGAATTGGTGGGCCGTCGAATTCAAGAACACTATGTAAAGAATGTGACTCAATGGGTATATGTGCTATGTAAGCCTGATAATGCTCACTGAAATAATTAATAGGCCATTGTCTACATACAAAATAAAGATCTGCGTTATGTAAAACAATTTGTTCAATTTCATAAAGTAGTACGGACTGTGCGCTAGATTTTGTTAAATAAAAGCTTTTTTTATACATTTTGCCTCTAAACTTTACTTTTTGCAAACAACTAGGTTCCGAAAGGTTTATATCCAATAAATTTTGATATATTTCTTTGTACATTAAATTGAGATTGCAAGGACTTAAATCTTTCTTTTCAAAACTTAAATCATTTTCAAAAAAATTGTGTGAAGCTAGTAAATGCGCAAATTTAAGTCCAGCTTTGATAGCAACTGTAAATGAAATGTTAATTCTTGAATTAGTAGCTCTAGCAGCATTTTTGTATTGTTTATGCAATGCTTCAAAGCGCATACACCACAAATGTTTCAAAGGCCCACACATGCGTATTGCAGATGGATAGTGTAACAAAAAATGGAACTTTGGTTTCAATGTTTCATTAAACAGTTCCATGTATAGTGCATTATGTTTCGATACTAAATGTTCCAGAGATTTAATATTAACTTCAGTCACTTGCGGTAGTAAAATTAAATCAACTATTTTAATTAAAACTATTAAAAATTCCCATACTTTGTCACCTTCGGGTATAAGATCTCCTATCATTAATGGTAAATAATTAATAAAAGTCATAGTTTCACGAGCAGTCATTTTTAAATTACATAATTTTAATGCGGACAACTGTAAGGGTGGAGAAATATTACCAATTTCGGTTTCGCCGTAATCAAACAATTGTTTTCGGCTATTTAAAATATCGAGTGTTAAAAATTTAGATTTTTCTATGAAATGTAACAAAATTTTTGCAATATCGTATTTACAAACTCCTTCAAAAATGTCATGCATGATGTCAAAATAAAAATTATTTGTTACATGAAAAGATTCAATTTCGTTGAAAACACAGTTTTCCATTACTCCAGTTAGTTTTTCATTATTAGTTATAACGTCAACTGTATAGTTGTCAATATTACGTAATGAGGTTTTATGTTCTATTATGTCCGATTGCATTTCACTCTTACTTCTTTTACAAGCCCTACAATAATAATTTGAATTGAAGCTACAAGGAAATCCTAAATACGTATTGAGGCCCAAATTATCACCAACCACGAACGCTAAAATGAAATGAATCTGATAAATTTTATTATCTACTTCAATTTCTGTACCAAGAGTTTCTAAATTCTTTATCCGATTAACAAAAGGTTTTATTGAAAAATAATTGCCAAACAAATATCGGTCTTTCGTTTTAAAAAATCCGGCAGCAAATAAATTGTTTAATTTTGAAAGTTGATGCTTCGGAATGGTGGGAAACGTATAATAAACGCCACAAATGGATTGCTCTTTAGCGTGCGAGCCCAAAGGATTGTCGATGCAAAAATCATCAAAAAATAAAATAAAAGGAACTGTTAACTTCCCCTTAAACATATCGTTCTTTTTCTTCCATATATCTCCATGTATTAAATTACCATAACTACCCGGAGTATTTTTGTTTAGGGCGTCAATATTTTCTAAAGTTTGTTGCAATATATTTCCGCATTCAAAATATTTTTTAATTTGAAATTCAAAAGGCATGATGACACCAGTTACTTTATTCGTATCTATTGTAGGGGAATTGTTAATAATAATTTCACAGACTTCTTCGTTAATAATATAATACGAAGGTTTTTTGAACAATCCTCTAGACTCCAATTCTTGAAGCAGTTTGTATTCGGTTTTAATAGATTGAAATGGATGCTTAAACTGATCCAAAATATTTTCGGCAAGTTTCCTATTGTCATAATTTTCTATTAGAGGTAAAAGTTGTTTTGATACAGTTTCAATGAGAGGATTAGTTACTTCAGTTTCTACTTGCTCTATAATGTCAGAAACGTTTTTCCTATTAAAATTGTTATTGTTATGCAAACATATTGCAAAAGTAAGTGCAGTGAAATTGTTTGAAAAACCATTACACACTGAAGTTAATTGAGCATTTTCCGTAGGTTTTATGGTTGGCTTACTCTTGTCATAAATTCGACTTTCCTCAATTATTAAATTATCATTTACATTACTTTTTTGTATATTCGTATTGTTTTTACATGTTGTATCTTCAATAAGTATTGTTGTATTGTTAGTTGCATGGCATTTTATACTTTGATACAATTTATATTCATGAACCCTAGTAATATGCCGTTTATAGGAATATAAATTTGGAAACTGCTGAAGGCAGCCTTCTTCGATACATAAAAAAGATTTTAAATGTTTGATAATATGTGAGGATTTAATATGTTCTATTAGAAGTTTGGATGATGAATACATCACAGCCTCTTTATGGCACAGAAAGCACTTCTTTCTAAATTAATTGGTTTTCTATTTCATTTACAGATATTTAACACCGAAATATATTAAAAAGTGAAACGGTGTTCAAAATGTTAAAAATAAAATAAATTAAAGTAGCTATTAATATCTAGCTCAACACAACTGATACAAATTTAATGATCTATTTCACTGTTTAAATATTCTAAAATGCCCGTTACATTTGAATTTTTATCCGTTTTAAAATTATAAAAAAAATGCTCTATAAAATTATATACATTTTTGCCCTCTACGGGGTACTCAAAATTCATAACGTGGAAAAGTTTAAAAATAATGTCCAGACATTTTAAAAAAGAATTAAATTTATATAATATACCGTCATAGTATACGTAAAAATATTGCAACGTTACTTTCTGCTCGCCGATCACAACAATGACAGGCTGGAACGTTAAACCCTTTTCCAAATACTTAAGTTTCAATTCTTCAACTTTTGTCATGTAGTTACTGGGCGAAATACAATAGAGAATGCTGGATTCTTGAGAATCTATTATTGATGGTTTCCATTTAGCCTTTTTGCCACATTTTTTTCCTAGTCCAACTATGGGTGGCTTTAATACGGCATGCATCAGCAAAAATAGTATATAATCGCGCGAATCTAGAACCAAAAATTAAAAATTTAATATTGTATCTTTAATAATAATAAATAGTTACAACGGAAACACCATATAAGGAACTTACTTTCATCAATATTGTTTTCTAATTCTTTCGACAGTTGCAGAGAGTTTTTATCCTTAATGTGGTTTTGGAAATATGGAACAATTTTTTTAACAAATAACGGCCACAGTAAAAAGAGCTGAGACGAATTATTGCTGAATAAAATGTTGTAATCAATGTCGACCTACAGAATCATGAGAAATTTTATGAAAGATTCGAAATTGTTTATACTGAATTAAAAATATTTTACCAATGTATGTCCAAGACTGTGCTTAAAAAGCGGCCACTTTTTTAGTACATTTTGGCCGTCTCCTGTTTTAATGTCATGTTGCCTTATAGCCAATACTTGGGTCCATTTAGTTTCAACGATTGGCCAAGGTTCGTTGTTGTGTTGCAACCATATAATCACTGCCGAATCACTCTCTGTGGTTATAGGTTCTGGTGTGGGTAGGGATTCGATTGATGCCCGGGAAGTACCTGTATGTTATATGTAAATATTAAATAAATTATTGAAATATTCTGCACCCACTTATACCTGGCTGCTCTTCAGTCCGAATTTTCCTCAAATTTCTTATTCTTGTATTGGAATTCACAGCTTTATCATGAAGTTTACCAGTTGGATTTAGCCCATGATCTCGTTTATGCAAGTAATATTCCTGAAAAAGAATCAATTTGTTAAATAAACATCTTTTAAAAATGTAACCTTTTTAACCCGACTAAAAAGCATAAAATCAACTTTTATTAATAAAAAAATGTTTATTACAAAAAACTTTTGGCTACAAGAAAAGTTCCAGTAAAAACGTTTCATAATTCGCTTTTTGTACCTAGAAGGGGTTATTTCAACAATGATAAGATGGCCAGATGAAAAAGGGAACAATAATTAAGAAACTTAAAACATTTATTTTATGGCTAGATTTGTTCAGATATTATAAAGAAGAGATATTATTCTTTGGAACTTTTTAAATATTGTGCTGTTTTTAATCTGGTCACCTTACAATGATCATCAATTAATAATTTTAACAAAAATGTATCACTGCGGGCCCAAAGAATGAACCAATTTTCATAACAAAGATTGCATTGAACCTAATGGAATAGTTATAACATAAATATAAAGATTGCCTCACTTTGCATTCTTTTGGAAAGACAGAATGAATTACATTGGTTGCAATCACTAAATCCCGTGTGGTTATTAATTTTCTGTTATTGGAATAAGTATCCACTATAAGCGACATTAATATATCCTTGTTCACCTCATCAAGTATTTTGTGTTCTTCATAATATTTTAAAACTTCAACACCTATTTCGGAACTATTAAGTAATGCCAAAAGTTTCGCACTGGTAAACACATTTTTTTCACCCTCAAGAAGCGAAGGCGCAGAAACAATGCGTTCCGGTTCAGGTGATGGAACTGTCGATTGTGCTTCAATCCACTCCCTACAAGAGTTTGAAACGGAAACTGTACTGGCCTGCAAAGAAAAAAAATTATATTTTTTTACTAACCATGAGCAAAAATAATACTTGCATCTCTTCTTCATAAATTTAAGTGGAATCGGAACTTCGCTCTTGTTCCCAATAATGGAGCTGGAAATAAATCGCTTAATTCAGAATCGGTGGCAACTATAAGGCTTTCAATGTCAAAATCATGATCTAAAATAAAAATAAAAAATTAATAAAAATAATACTTTTGGTAATTATGGTTATGAAACAATCTTACCAATAATACGCTGGTAAACAGTTTCGTCAAACCCAAATCTACAACAAATTAATTCACGCAATTCGTTTTTAATTTCAATTACAGGTAAATCCGGTTCGCAGGATGGTTCAATTATAAAATCGTTCACGATGGCTTCCATGTTGCTTAATTTTTGCAAATTATTAGATGTTGAAGTTTCAAAATATTAGGATTGAGTGTTGATTCACAAGGACGGATTTTATATCCTATGTATTTTTTATCATTGCAAATTATTGCTTATTGTTATTACTTTACTGCGGTCGAATTCTCGAGTAAATCCGTTCAATAAGGTAAATACATTTACCTTTTTTTGTACTTTTTATGAATGGTAAACGAAATAAAAAAAGACAAATGTTTCACGTTTAGATTATTTCGTTCACTTGCTACAATAGTGAATAACTCAAAAATAAATATTATTTTAGGGATACACTTTTAAAATATTGAATTATAATAATATTTGACAATAATTCTAAAATACTAATTAATACTATTAATTTGTATGTGTTAAGGAGAAATTTTAATAAAATCTATTTACTAATTTGTCTATAATTAAGCCAAACATAGAAGATACTATTTCTTGCGGGAGGTGATTACAACGCCAAACATACTCATTGGGGCTCCAGATTAACATCGCCGAAAGGCAAACAACTTTATCAAGCAATAGAGGAACAGTCCCTGGATTATTTATCTGCCGGTAATCCAACTTACTGGCCGACGGATAAAAAGAAAATTCCTGATTTAATCGACTTTTGTGTAACTAAGGGCATTCCACGTACATATGCTAAGGCCACCGATTGTTATGATCTGTCTTCTGATCACTCACCGGTAATAGTAACAGTGAGTACCGATGTCTTAAGGAACGAAACACCCAACCGTCTTACAAACAAGCAAACTAATTGGGATCAATATAGGAGGCTAGTCGAACAAAATTGCCTACTTAATATTCCTCTGACCACACCAGCTGATATTGATGCGGCGGCCGAAAATTTAAAAGACATCATGGCATTATCAGCTGAAAGGGCTACACCTGTCATAAGTAGTTCCGAAAAAGTTAATAAGCTGTCTCATAATATACAGGAACTAATCCAGGAAAAACGGAAAATTCGCCGGCTATGGCAGCAAACAAAATCACCGTTATTGAAATGGAAATTAAATCGAGCTATCAAGGCCTTAAGATTTGCTTTGCGGGAAGAAGAAAACCAGAGCGTCCAGAACTATTTAAGTGATCTCTCGTCAACCGAGAGGACAGATTACTCTTTGTGGAAGGCAACAAAACATTTAAAAAGGCCAACAAATTCGAATCCACCGATTAGACTACCAACTGGAAATTGGGCGAGAAGTGATGAAGAAAAAGCCAATGCTTTTGCTGATCATCTAACAACAGTATTCACACCACACGAAGAAGATAATAATTTCGTGCTACCCCAGCAAATGGATGGTGGTTTATCCTACAAACCTATAAAGTATAATTGGAAGAAAGTTAAGAATACAATTAAAAATTGCATAAGCCCGAAAAAGGCACCAGGACATGATCTCATTACTGGAAAAATGATAAGGGAATTGCCAGACAAATGCATAAAACTAATAACATTCATATTCAACGCGATCATGCGAACCAGTTATATTCCTCAAAAATGGAAAATATCTTTGATCACAATGATACATAAGCCTGGAAAAAATGAAACGCAGATCTCATCATATCGCCCAATAAGCATGCTGCCCACAATATCAAAGCTATTTGAAAAAATGTTACTAACAAAATTGAAACCAATATTGGAAGAACGGCGCGTTATACCAGACCATCAATTTGGGTTCCGAAACCAACATGGTACCACAGAGCAAATTCACAGAATTGTAAACGCAATCAAAATCACCTTCGAGGAAAAGAAATATTGTTCTGCTGCTTTCTTGGATATAGCACAAGCATTTGATAAAGTTTGGCACGATGGGCTAATATACAAAATTAAAGAGCTTCTACCGAAGAAATTTCACTCAATTTTGGGAAACTACCTTATTCAAAGGCAATACATTGTCAAACAAAATGGCGCAACTACTTGCTTAAATGATATTAATGCAGGTGTCCCGCAAGGCAGCGTTCTAGGGCCAATATTATACTTGTTGTATACAGCCGATTTACCTGTAACCAACAAAGCAACAATATCAACATTTGCCGATGATACAGCCATCCTGGTGTCACACAATAATCCCGAAATTGCCTCAAAGGAGTTACAGAATCATTTAAACAAAATCGCGGACTGGCTAAAGACATGGCGAATAAAAGTGAACGAAAACAAATCAACTCACATCACATTCACGCTGAACAAACGCACCTGCCCACCAGTGAAATTAAACAATACAAATATTCCTCAACAAACGAAGGTCAAATACTTAGGTTTGCACCTGGATAGAAGGTTAACGTGGAAAACCCATATTGAAACTAAGCGCAACCAAATAAAACTGACATTTTCCAAAATGTATTGGCTAATGGGAAGGAAATCTCAGTTGTCATTAGCCAATAAAGTTTTACTGTACAAAGCGATTATCAAACCCATATGGACATATGGTATTCAGTTATGGGGATCCACCAGCGCTTCAAACAGAGAGCTCCTGCAACGAACTCAAGCGAAAATACTTCGAAGTATTACTAATGCTCCGTGGTACATTCGAAATAGTAATATACATGATGACCTTGGGATTAAAACCATTAAAGAAACAATTAAAGAATTCAGTTCTAAATATTATTCAAAACTAGAAGCGCATCCCAACGAATTGGCCAGGGATATATTAAAACAGCCACGATTTAGGCGACTGAAAAGAACAGATCCACTCGGACTGATGAACCTGTGAGCCTGTAAATTTATTAAATGTTGATGTTATACATATGTATGTATAAGTATAATCTAAATTAATTAAATTGTGAGCACCAACAATAAGTATTAACATTGGTTAAGACTTAAAATATGTATGTAATAATTTTAGCTTAAGATTTGATTACTTCTTGTTAGTTTCTTATGTAGAAAGATTCAAGAATAAAGCCATTGGCAGCATTTAAAAAAAAAAAAAAAAAAAAATTAGGTTCGTATATAATTATTATTTATTATTAAGTACCTTTTTATTTAATTTAATAGTTATTAAAATTTACCTTTACTAACACGCAGGAGTGATGTTTCCAATTGGTCGCCAAATCCCCAGATCAAAAGAGAGCGATTGGATTGTCACCTCCGCTTTTATACGAAATTTCTTGTCCAATTACAACAACAATTTTGGTGTTGTCACAAAAAAAATACCTTTTGTTTTGATGTGACAACGCCTCTACGAGTAAACATTTCAATCTAATATAACGCATTCACCCAAAAACACCAAAAAGCAAGACAGATACTGCCACCTACATAAAAGTTATTGACAACATACCACGAAATACACAATAATAAATCACCAGCTGTCGTTAGTGATTTGTTTTGTTTTGATTGGTCGCTCTGTGTGTTGTGATTGTGACATATTCGTTTTCCCTTTCCATTCATTTATCTATTTTTATGTTTTAATTTGGTTTTGATGCCGATTTTTTGTTTGTTTTGATTGACGGAAAACACAATGGGAAAGTGCGTGAAAATAAATAAGAAAAGCAGATAATAATCAGATAAGTGAAAGTGTAAAATGTGAAAAATTCTTTGTGTGATTTGGTTTTGTTTATTTGTGTTTTTTTTTTTGTTTTTTTTTTGTTTTAGGTTATCCAGCTGGATGTAAATACTCGGGGCAAATCAACCCACGAATACTTTACAAGTATCAATGGATAGGGGAATATTGCACCGGGACAGGATATGAATTTGGAATCAGGTATATGGCATAAATATTACATTAATTTGGATGGATGTTTTTTCCTATTTACAGGTACTACAGTCGGTGAAATTGTAATACGGTGCGCAAAAAAAAAATTGTAAGAAAATAAATGGGATGAAATAAAAAAAAAATGAAATGGAAAAAGAAAATGTGAGTGTTTTATTTGGGGCTGTTAGTTTTTTTTCAGATTGGGAATGTGACGATGCTTAGCATCGTAACAAGCTTCAGTAACATCGGCACAGGCATCCAATTTAACACGAAAAATCGTATTCTAGATTCTAGAACTTTATACCGAAAGTAGTATACAAAATAATATTGATATTTCTAACCGTGTAACTGACCATATTCCAGAACTTTATCCAAAAATCATTTTAGACGCCCATTTATAACGCACATGTCAAATTTCATAATAATCGGGTAAGAAATAGCCAAGTGCCATCCTACTTGGCCATTTTCCAGAGCTTTATCCAAAAATTATTTTCGAGTTCCATTCCCAACACGCATGTCAAATTTGATGATACCCGGTTAAGGAATATCAAATTTCATCGTAATCGGTTCAGAAATGTTCAAGTTCCATCATACTTGGCCATATTGCAGAACTTCACCCAAAACAATTTTAGAATCCCATTTTCAACGCACGTTTTTATTTTAAAAAACTGAATATTTAATTATTTATATTTATTTTATTTATTTAAGTATACACTTCATTAATTATAAGTTTTAAATATATTTTTTTAAATCTACGACAATAACTAATTTTATGATTTTGTACTTGTTGTATTTCATACACAAAAACGTTTTATGTTTTTAATGAAAAACGAACCGAGAGAGAATGAACGATAAAAAAACGAACGATTCTTTTCGTACTAGATTTTGTGTTGCCATTTGCCAAATGTAGAATAATGTAGTACTAAAATGTTGGTTACTTTTTTAAATTTGAATTTTCGTAGTAAATTATTTCTATAGATAATTATCTAGTTCAGTAAATATTTTAATTCAAGCATTTAATATTGAACATTCTCCCCGCATTGAAACTATTGAGTTTCAATTATTTTAACGTAAACTGATACTGGTACATTATATATTTTCTTAACTAAATATATTTTTATATGGTAAGTTACATGTACCGCCGCCCCAGTGGCACAGTGGTTAGTATGCTTGCTTTAAGCTCCGGAGGTCCCGGGTTCGATTCCCAGCGGGTGATGAAAAAATCACGGCTGGTTAATGTTGGATCAATGAATTAATCACTCATTATCCGTTAAAAAAAAAATGATTACGAAACTTCAAATAAAGCGGCCAAATCCCTCCATGGGATGTAGCGCCAGCGAAAAAAAAAAAAAAAAAAAGTTACATGTACACTATAATATAAAAAATTAAAAATTTCTCCTAATGTTTGTATTTTTTTTTATTTTTTTTTTTAATACATGATTAATTCAATTCGCTGCTAACAATTAATGCATTTTTAAACTAAGTTCGAAAACGTGACCATTCGTTCAATAAACAGACTTATATGTAGTCTTACTTTGGCAATTTTACAACAACAATGCCGTGTATTTTCACTCCGGAATGAAGAATTTCATTCCGCTGAGAAGAAGGTATAGAAAAATTCTTTTCTTCACCTAGTTGCAGTGTTTACCACTAGAGTAAATATATTAAATATATTTAGTTTTTTGAGTTGGTCTTAAATAACAATTTTTCGATAAATCAGAATTTTAAATTTTGTTAATTATCATTTGGAATTAATTATACCTTATTCAATAATTTGTTATCACTATTTAATGTTTGTTAAAATTCTAAATAATAAATTATATTTTAGAGCTTGGTACCAACCATTGAAAGTAAAACAAAAAATTATTATGAAGAAGAATTGCTCTTAATTTGGGCAAAATGTCATTCCTATCCGGATAGGAATAACTTTTACCAAAGTAAGACGGCAATAATAACGATTGACATTTATTCATTCAATCATCCCTCAATGGTAAAATACTTATCCTCGTGATAGCCCGCTTAAATTCAGAGTTTGCAGTTTTTACAGTAACTGGCGTGCATGTACATCCTTTCCCAAATGAATTTGTGTTATTCTGCCCATAACCCACTTCATGTGGGGAACACCATCTTCATGAAGTATTACTAATGAATCAGTCTTCGGACGTGGGATCCAACCATTTACGACGACTACAATTACAAAAATTGATAAAGATGTTCATTCGACCAGCGTAACCAAAACTGTTGCAATAAAGCTTGCATGCGTTGATATCAAAAACAGTAATTCGACAAACTCGATACCAGCAAATCATATTTTAAATATACAAAATCAACATCATACTGGAATTCAACATAAGCGTTCAGTTGTAATTGGCACCGGTCATGCAGTTCCTTCACTTCAGGTGGTAGAACCTCGTAAAACTATTTTTATTACAAGACTACATAAAGACGTTGTAACGAATCGGGAGATGACGTTGCTAGGTTTGAAATAATCAAGGCCCGACTGTCAACAGAAATTTATTAATCCAGAGGCTTTTAGGCGGTTTTCAATGGCCGGCTAGGGCTCAGCGTACGGCGTGGGGTTTCTAAAAGCTTAGATGAATCTAGTTTAACCGCATAAAATTAATGATGAAGGAAAATAGGGAAATGCAAGTACGGAATACTCACCAAATCATCTCGAAGCGCGGCGACCTACTCACCTCATCCTCTGCACCTCTATAAATTATCTCATTTCTGAAATGCGATTAGAAACGAACCAGCAAAAATAAATTCGAAAAAAAAACATAAAATTCAAAAATTTTTACTAATTTACAAATCCTTCCTTTGATTAATTATTTATTGTAAATAATTGAAAAGGAAAAAAAAAATTATAAAATTGGGTTGACTTGATTGTGCATCAAAGTTTGAAAAACGATACAAAAAAAACTATTAACTAAAGCACTACACTGTACTAATTACTATCATTTCTACTCAAATAATTAAACTTATTTATAAATGACATATGTATATAAGTACAAAAAAAAATTCCATCACCAAAACCGAGTAAAATTATTAAAATTAAATGATAGTACTTAGCATTATAACTATAGAACTTATATAACTAAAATATTTGAAAAAAATAATATTTTTTTTTTTTTTTTTTTTTTTTTAAATTAGTATACTTAATACAATATACGTATTAAAGAATCTAAATATCAAAATTAATAATTACTTAAAAAAATGAAATTCGTATTATAAAAATTATACGACAAAATTAATTCGTATAAAAAAATTCTTAATAAAAAAGATACGAATCAATTAATATTGGTTACGTAATACAAAAAAATGATTCTTAAATATAATTTGAACAAATAAAAAAAAACTTAACTTAATTGGCCAATGATGTGACGTCACATTGTTGAAATACCGCTCTTTTCTACCAACGGTCTACCATACATTTGAAGACTAATAATTATCAGTATAGCTGATTGATAACAACGTACAATGTATGTATTGGTATCGATACCGATCTCGTTACGTTAAATATCTACGTAGCACAACCACACCACTTTTGACAATAACTGTTTTCTGTTTGTTCCTTCGATCGTATTTTCCAGAAAAATCACTGTTAACTCGATGATTTATCTGGCTTATATAACTTTTCGAATGGGGTTTTTTTTTCCCACGAGCTCCGGGTTTAATTAAAAATTTTTACATGGTTAATATTTCCAATACGAAATATAGGCACGACACAATTTATTTTAAAGACACAAAGTTTATTAAGTGCATTGAGCACTATTTACTTAAACTACTATCATTTTAAACTTATTAACTACTTAAATTTATGAGTTTAAGAATACACTAGTTAATAGTTTTTCTTTTATTGTGTAACTTATAGAATGTTTATTTACATGTACTTTTTAATTAAACTTTCGATTTAAAATCCCGTACATTTACTTTTCGAACAGACAAAATTCACAGTAAACTATTTTATTCTAAGCACAATTTATTTTTTCTGATATTATTATTTTCTTAATTTTTCAATTTTTCTATTCCTAATTTAACAATTACTGGTGTCATCACAATCAGTTCTTCCTCACCAATTTCCAAAAATTCAAGACCTCGCCCTTCGATTGCTATCGCTATTTATTAATTTTTGAAACAATAACCAATATTTCCCCTTAATGCTAAAAGCGAAAACAACAACACCTTATAAACCGGGTTTGAATTTATTTATTTTTTTTTTCTATTTTATTCCCGAGAAATTTATTAACCCTCAATTGGAACGATGTTATCGTTACAACGTTTCTGAAGCTGAGGTGAAATCCTATCTGAAGGACAATTTCAATATTGAAGATGTCAATTGTCGGCGTATTTTATCTCGACGGACCACCGAAGGTGATCGAAATTTTTCTTCGTTTAAGATAAATGTAGCCGCTACAAATTTTGATAATTTATTACAACCATGTTCGTGGCCTGCTGGTTGTTTAATTAAGTAATTTATAAATTACAGCAGGGGTAATCATAATAAAACAAAAGTTCCTGTACTTCAATAAAATCATTCAACAGTGGAACCAACAACAGGCCTGACTTAATGACAAGACGAACTATTTGTTACAATGCGACGTCTCCTAGATTATTTCTATCGAATCTATCGAATTTCTCAAGTTCGTCTACTCAACAAACTTCCAGTTCTATGCCATCACCGAGACTGGATTTCACAACGGCATATATTTAATAACGAGTATTTTCCAAATGATTATATCGTCTATAGATGTGATAGATCCATACAGAATAGTATAAAACAGACGGGCGGTGGTGTGCTTTTTGCAGCTCACTCTTCTTTTACAAGTGATCATATTACTGTGTCTGGATGTGAATCTATTGAATTTTTATGTGTTAAAGTTTCAGTTTGTAAGAATATTTTTTTTTTATAATATTATATATACCTCCTAGATCTTCTATTGATATTTATCTAAATCACATTGATTGTATAAACGAAGTTTGTAATTTGAGTGGCTGTGTTGATAATGTAATGGTACTTGGCGATTTTAACTTAAGCGATGTTCATTGGTCGTTCGATCCTGAATGTCTGGATTTGTTTCCGTCAGACGCTCGATCTACCAATGATTCTCTTGTGTTGGATTCGTTATTCAGTTTTAACCTAAAACAAATTAACCGCTACTCAAATAGTAATGATTCATTTTTAGATTTAGTATTTGCAAATAACACGGAACATCTCTCGGTTCGTCAATCTTTTGGAACTTTTTCAAATAGTGAAAATGATATTCATCATGTTTCTATTGAAGTCGAAATTTGTACTATCGGTCTCAATGATAAATGCCGGATTTTTTCGAATGATGCCTATTATTACAATTTTAAGTCCTGTGACGTCTATGGTCTCTCCGATTATCTTAAAGGTATTAATTGGAGTGTTTTATTTAATAACAATATTTTAGACGTAAATGTGGATAAATTTAACAACTTATTATTTGCAGCTTTTCATCGTATCGTACCTTTGAAAAAGAGTCGTAATTATAATTACCCACCTTGGTTTGATGACAGCCTGATAAATTTGCGCAATCGTAAGAATAAGGCTTACTACAGACTTAGGGAAAATGATTGCGCACACAACAAGTCAATTTTTATAATTCTTCGGGACCAATTTAAGTCTGAATTTGAGGCGAAATACTGCCAGTACATTAAATCGATTGAAGCTAAAATTATAAGTGACCCTAAAAAGTTTTGGAAATTTGTGATCGATAAGCGCAGCACAACTGGATTTCCATCTACAATGAAGTATGAAAACATACAGTTGAACACAGTTTCTGACATTTGCGCAGGGTTTGTAGAATTCTTTCAATCAGTGTATAAAACGTATGATATTCAAGTTGATAATAATCGCTTCATCGGTGCTTCTTAACATAACATCCCTCATTTAATAATAACAGAAGATGAGATTACCAAGGCTCTTATAGATTTTAAGGATGGATGCGGACCAGATGGAATACCCACATCTATTCTTAAATCGGTAGCATCCTACATAACTACACCTTTATGTTATCTGTTCAATCAATCTTTAGCGAGTGGATATTTCCCAGCTGCTTGGAAAGTCGCACACATTGTTCCAATTTATAAAAAAGGCGATCGCTCGGATATATCAAACTATCGGGGTATTTCAATTTTGTCTACCATACCAAAACTTTTTGAATTAATAGTAACTAATCATTTGACATTTTATACAAAACAAATCATCTCATCTTTCCAGCATGGTTTCACTAGTGATAGATCAACATCTACCAACCTTTTACAGTTTACAAAATTTGTTATTGAATCAATAGAGTCTAAGGCACAGGCTGATGCAATCTATTTTGATTTTGCTAAGGCTTTTGACTCAATTGACCACAGAATTATTATAAAAAAACTTGCTGCGATTGGGGTCGATCCAAGGTTTCTAAAGTGGATTGCATCTTACTTAGAAGACAGGAAGCAGTTTGTTCTATTGAATCACATCAAATCAAATTTTATTTATTGCAATTCGGGTGTTCCTCAAGGCTCCCACTTAGGCCCAATTATTTTTCTTTTATTTGTAAATGATGTCACCGATATATTCAAATTTTGTAATGTTGTTTGCTGACGATTTGAAGATTTTTATGCGAACTCGGTCTCTAGTTGATGTTGATATACTACAGACTGAAATAAATAATTTATCTAGATGGTGCTCTGCTAATAGATTGTTTGTTAATAAGTAAATGCAGTGTCATTTCGTTCTATAGGTCTTTTAACCCTATAATTTCTAACTATTATTTTGACGGTAATCAGCTTAGCAGAGTAACTTCAATAACGGATTTGGGAGTTATCTTTGATACTAAAGTAACTTTCTGTTTACATATTGATAACATAATACGCAAAGCTAATTCTATATTGGCTTCATTATTCGAATGACAAAGGAGTTTCATGATATATTTTCATGTGTAAGTCTGTATGTCTCTTTGGTTAGATCACACCTTGAGTATTCTGTGGTTGTATGGTATCCCCATCATGCAGTACACATCGATAGATTGGAGTCAGTTCAGAGGCGATTTACCATTTATATTCTAAGGAAACTCGGGTTCCTTTCTGATCGTAGTCAGCCTAGGTGGAAACAGATATGTGACCTGCCGTCTTATGTTGATGAACGGGTTAGTTGTTTAAACCTCACTTCTACCTGGTGCATTTATGTTCCCAAATGAAATCTACGCCAAAGGGAATTCTTATATGTCCCATGCCACAGAACTGAATATGGTAGTAATGAACCGACGGCTTCTATGTCTAGAATATTTAATGAATATTATATTTTTTTCGATTTTTCGAGGTCAAGAGAGATTTTCCGTGTTGTAATTCGTAAGTGTGATTTTTAACAACTAATTTTGTCTGTATTAATGTATTATACATTTGTAATTAGTGTTTAAGATAGGATTTTATTTTCTAAAATATTTCGCGATTTTGTGTGTTTTTGTGTTACTATTCATTAGGTTGTTTTACCGTAGAATAGTTTGTATATAAAAATAAAATAAAAAATAAAATAAATATCGTGATAATCTGTTTAATTCCACCTGATCAAGTGAAGGTTCTGGTATAGCAATAAGTGGTTTTCCGATCAAAAAATGCCCGGGAGTTACCGGAGACATGTCAGTTAGATCATCCGACATGGGAGATATAGGACGTGAGTTGAGACATGCCTCAACTTGAGTCACCAGCGTATGGAACTCATCAGTTACGTATGTCGACTGATCCATTATGCGCTTTAAATGGAATTTGGCACTCTTGACGGCTGCCTCCCACAAGCCACTAAAATGCGACGATCTGGGAGGAATTGTTTGCCATTCTATTCCTTTATCCGAACAAAACCTAAAAACCTCGTTTTGGTGCATTTCAGACATAAACAATTGATATAGTTCCTTTAGTTCTGTTTGGTAGCAACCGAAATTGAAAAAAAAAAAAAAAACAATAAATTTTGCTTCATACCACGTATTTATTACCTACACATAATTGTCATGCTACACTATTTAATGTACTATACAAAATAACTATAATCACGAATTTACTGGTTTTACAAATGATGAGATGGCCAAAATTCCAATGGTTCGCGCAACACGTAGCGAAACTGTACTTCAATATTTATGTAATCATAACCTAAAATAAAAACAAAATTAGAATAATGTTTAATTTACACAATCTATTGTAATTTATACTTATCTT
Source organism: Tipula helvola (assembly GCA_963556165.1). Lineage (NCBI taxonomy): Eukaryota > Metazoa > Arthropoda > Insecta > Diptera > Tipulidae > Tipula > Tipula helvola. The sequence goes on from CAUVYM010000704.1 coordinate 27,975, forward strand.
GAAATTAAAAGATGTATCCCATTTAGAAGTATTAACCTGTAAGATAAATGTTAATTCAATTAATTTAATATTAATTTATAACCAAATTTATGTAAATAATTGTCTTAGCTGGATTGAATATTTATGTTTTGACATATTGTTCCAACGATTAAACGAAATCGTACTAGATCAATTGCACTAAAAAAAAATGTAACTCAATTTGTAGACGTAAATAAAAATAAAAATGAACAGAACGCTCGACAGGAAAAATAGAAAAAAAAAACATTCACTGTACGTCGAGATTTTCCTGTGTGCAAACGTCATGCGCAATCAATCGCTGTAACAAAAAATAAAATTAAATAAAATTAAAACAAGATACAAAATTACAGTCCACTAAATTAGTTTTTTATTTTCAAAATATACTTGTGAAAATTTGTACGGCATTGATTGTGTAACGCACAAGTTCGGTTCGAGTACCAATGAAGTTTGTGGCGTTATCCGAGTATAAATAAGCGCAGTTACCACGACGAGATATTAAACGACGGAGAGCGGCGAGAAAAGATTGTGTTGAAAGGTCTGCTACAATTTCAATATGGACAGTCTTGACCGCGAAACAAAGAAAAATGGCGATATATACTTTATGTTTGACTTTATAACGAATATTAGGTATTACATAAAATGGCCAACAAAGATCAACACTGGTACTATTAAATGGTGTAGCTGCGTTAACTCTATCTGTCGGTAACTGGCCCATAATTTGACTTATAACTTGTGGTCTAGCACGCACACATCGAATACATTCTTTTACCACCTTACGGCACAGATTTCTACCACCAGTAATCCAGAACTGACGTGTCAGATTATAGAGCACAGCCTGAGGGCCCGCATGGAGCACATCAAAATGTCGATCAATTATTAATAATTTTGTGCGCGTATGCGTTCCTGCTAGCAGAATTTGATGCTGATTTTCAAACGGAATATCAGCATTCATCAGCATTCTTTCACCGACTCGAAGAATTTCATTTTCATCCAAAAAAGGACTTAACGATTTTATTTTGCTTTTATAATATAAATTCATTCGATTGTACGTATTTAACCAATCGTTGCAATGCAACGTCAATTTCAGAATTTTGTAATTGCCCGATTTTTCGATTCTCCTTTCTTTCCTAACAGTTGTTAACAAATCTAAAACATGTCGCGGTTACTCGAAGTTGTTTTTTGAACCTGGAAAATCTCTCAATTAAATTAAAAACTTGTTTTGTGCAGATTAATGATATTTCAGTTTTACGAAGTTCAAGCAACTCTAAAGATATGTGAGAATTTGGGGATAATGGCCAGTTGTCCGCAATTTCATATAAAAAATCTGGGCCATTCCGTTATAATGAACTGTTTATGATTTCTTGTGGTATAAGACCTCTAGACACTGGATCCGCAGGGTTTAATTGAGATGGGACATAACACCAGGCACTTGACACGGTCAATTCCTGAATTTGCGACACACGATTTGCCACGAATTTAGCAAATTTCGAAGGAAGCGATTTTATACGAAGAAGTGTGATCTCCGAGTAAATTGAATACCTAGAATTCCTAAAACTTTATGTGTTAGTTGAGCGACCAATAATGCGGCACAAAGCTCCAGCCGTGGAATAGTATGAATTTTCAGAAGCGCCACTCTGGATTTAGCACAGCACACAATAGTTTAATAAATACTTTATTAAATTCATCAACTATTCGGATATAAACTACACACCCAAAACATTTTTCAGAGGCGTCCCTAAATGCATGTAATTCAATTATTTTATAAGCACTAGGAACTACACAACTAGGTATATGAAGTATCTGCAATCCGGACAGTTGCTCACCAAACTCGGTCCATAAGTCGATCATATTTTGAGGAATTTTGTCATCCCAGGCCAAATTCGGGATTGCCCATAATGACTGCATAAATAACTTCGCCAAAAATATCATTGGCGCACACAGTCCTAAAGGATCGTACAATTGTGCAATATCTGATAAAACTTTACGTTTCGTACAGTCCTTATTAAATTAATGTTTCTCAAAAGAAATGTCGAAGGTATCATCATTGGTATTCCATTGCATGCCAAGAACCGATATCATATTTTCTAGGTTTTCCTTATTCGATACTAATTGACTACTATTCGATGCGAACTTTCGCAATTCAAAATCTCCTAATTCTAGTAGTTTTATCAATTCAGATTTCAATGCTAAAGCTTCTGAAACCGTTTCAGCTACCGACAAAACGTCATCCATATAGAAATCTCGACTCAATACCTTGGATGCCTTTGGACACGTCGAAGATTCATTAACTGCCAACTGATTCAGAGTTCGAGTTGCAGGGAACGGGGCACTTGCGGTCCCATATATAACCGTACATAATCGATAACATTTTATTGATGTTGCCGGAGTATCACGCCACCAAATTCTACGAAGATCTTGCTGATTCTCATGCAACCGAATTTGTCGGTACATTTTTGGAATGTCACCTGTAAATGCTATTAGATGTTTCCGAAATCGAATGACAATACAACATAGATCTTGTTGGACTTTGGGCCTTGTCATTAGACAGTCGTTTAATGACAGATCTGTCGAAGTCTTAGACGAAGCATTGAAGACAACTCTAAGTTTAGTTGTCGTACTATTGTCTTTTATGACCGAATGATGTGATAAATAATATACATTATTATGTTGACTATCGGACTGGTCAATATTTAGAACTTCTTTCATGTGTCCGAGTTTGATATACTCGGCCATGAATTTTACATATTGCATGTATGTTTCGGGAGTTTTTATGAGATTTTGTTCCAAATATTTAAATTGTTTTAACGATGCGAGATTTGATTCACCAAGCTGTGTTAAATGTTGCCTCACAGGTAATGCTACGCTATACCTGCCAGTCGAATCACGGGTTACATTTTCTTTATAATGTTCTTCACACTGTTTTTTTCCATTGAAAACTTATTTTTAACTTCAAACTCTTCGATTTGCCAAAACTTTTCAATATTGAAATTCAATTCATCCAAGGATCTCGTGTGAAAACATACATAATTAACTCGCTTTTTGATTTATGTCATTAGTATTTGATTTTATTTCATTAATTTTTCCCGATACATTGTAACCAAAAACAGTTGATATAAATGGAGGTTAATTACTTCTACCTTTAAATTCAAAATAGCTTCGTGATATATTTCCGCGCCGATCAGAAGATCAATCTTATTGGGTCTAATAAAATATGGATCTGCCAGTTCAATCGAATCTGGAATAGAATTAACATCAAAATTTATTTGTTCTGAAGGAAGATATCCTATAATTTTAGGTAAAACGAGAAATTGAAGGTTTCTTGAAAATTCTGACACACGAGACATTATATTCAGGTCAACTGTGTGTCGTATTTGAATTTTATTCTGATTTATACCAGCTACAGCCTACAGGTATATGTACATTTGTTTTACGAAGCTTTAACATTTGGCAGATGCGCTCAGTTATGAAATTAGACTGAGAACCACTATCAAATAATGCTCTGCATTTTAGCTGATAACCCTCGAGGAGTTCTAATCCAGACAATAGCCGTCGCCAACAAGATTTGTCGTTTACAATTAGATTTTGCGTCTACGTTGCTAGTATGTATTGAAATATTTTCACAATGTAATTGTTTATTAGTGATTATGTTAGTGGAGCTAACATTATTTTTAGCAGAAACGTGACCTATGACAGAATCTTGTACATTATTAGCTTGTGGCTGTAAACTGGGTTGACAATTTTTACTATTCGAATATGAATCGATCTTTCCAAAATGTAACAAAATATTGTGCTTCAATGCACATAACGAACATGGAGACCCGTACATTCAGATACTCGATGTTTTTCTGATAAACAGTTTGTACATAAATGATGTCCTTTTACAAAATCGAACCGTTTCTTTGGTTTAAAATTAGGATCAATGAATTTTGGACACATTTCTAGTGTACGTTTACCATTACAAAATATACAAACAATCTCATTTGAAACGAAGGATCGAGTCTGTTTTGGAGTATATTGTTTTTTGAAATTACCATCTGAATTTGACGTAGTTTGATTAGATAAAATAGATGATTGTTTGACTGATTCTAGAACCTGAACTCGTTTTTTTTAAAATATCAATAAATTCACTAAATTTTAGAATCGCGTTTTGATGAGTACCCTTTATTACTTGAGTTAACGATCCTACACCTTATTTTTCCATTCGTCAATCGGAATATTCATACTCTTTAGAGCATATGCTTAAGTATCGTATCGATAAATATTTTTAATGACTGTGCTGAACCATGAACCGATTTTTTTATGTCGTATATGCTTTTCATGTGTAATTTTTGAATACGGATTTCATTATTAAAATGATCATAAATGGTTGTCCACGCAGTTTGATAAATTTTACTAGTTACCGGTAATGCCTCAATTAAATGAAAAACCTTTCCGTCTCGAACACAAGAAATAAAATAGTGAAATTTGGTGGTTTCATCGAGTTTTTGATTATTATGTATTAAATCATCGAATACGTCACGAAAATTCAACCAACTCAGTTCGGAACCATCAAATTTTGGAAGCAATATCTCTGGCAACTTGGTAGATACAGTAGTATTAACACCAGAATCCGCGATAGATTTTCCGACTTCTAAAGAAGTGGTTTTGGGTTCTATATCAGCTTTATGCTCTAACTTATCTATTTGATTTAATATTTGAGATTCCAATTTACCATAATTGTCTTCAAAAATATCACGTTCTTTTTCATCACCTTCCAAATCTAAATTTTCTATACTAGACTGCACTTCATCGAACTTTGTACAATAATTTACGAAAATGATATGAATTATCGAATCAATTAAAATATATACGCAAATATAATATTTTACATAAAATTATTATTACAAACTAAAAACTAAACTTTATTGTTAATAAATAATTGATGTTGAACAATGCGGCTAAATTTCCGATTGTTAGGTTATGTTTCCCTACCATGTGGAGTAATTTGATGATTCCAATTAATGATGTCGTCTTTTCAGCGATGTTTGTGTTTGATAATTATTACAAATATTCGATGATTGATGCAATTAATTTCACTGTAGATATGTAGTCCGTAACTGCAATAATTCGCAAATTTCATAATGCCGAAAGTATGATGAGATAATTTCGACGGTGGTATCTCTTTCCGCTATATATTGTACTACTACGATGCTATAATTTCGATGATCTTCTTTGTTGCAATACTAATGTGCATAGAAGAGTATTATTGAAGATGTCGTAAAAAATATATACTTCGAAGGCGTCATTTGCTCAGAATCGAACGAAATCACGGATATTATTTTAATTTTAATTAAATCGACGATATGGTTATCATTAATTATACCAGACTGTAAGATATATACTTAAATTATTTAAATTTCGAAGATGGCGACGAAGCACTCGCACAATGGATAATATATCCTACTCGAAGGACCAACATGTTTTTATTTTAAAAAACTGAATATTTAATTATTTATATTTATTTTATTTATTTAAGTATACACTTCATTAATTTTAATTTTTAAATCTACGGCAATTAATTGATTTTATGATTTTTTACTTGTTGTATTTCATACACAAAAACGTTTTATGTTTTTAATGAACAACGAACCGAGAGAGAATGAACGTTAAAAAAACGAACGACGATGGCGCCGCGCATATAAGCAACTTTCTTTTCGTACTAGATTTTGTGTTGCCAAATGTAAAATAATCTAAGTACTAAAATGTTGGTTATTTTTTTAAATTTGAATTTGCGTACTAAATTATTTCTATAGATAATAATTATCTAGTTCAGAAAATATTTTAATTCAAGCATTTAATATTAAACAGCACATGTGATAAGAAATAGTCAAGTTCCATCATACTTGGCCATATTCCGCAAAACTTTATCCAAAAATCATTTTAGATTCATATTTCCGACACACAATGTCAAATTTCATAATAATCGGTTGATAAATAGGCACGTTCCATCATATAAAAAAATGTTTAGCTACCCACTACATCCTAATTCAACCTAAACTCAACTCCAACTCAATTTCAACTCAACCCGCAAATTGACCCCTAACTTATTCTTCAAATCAATTCCAAATTTAATAAGCAAACGAGCATATATGTATATATAAAAAAATCTTAAATATTTATAAAACCAGGTATTTTGAGTCAATTCGTGTGGCAGGTACCCCACCCTCTTGACGTACACACTGCAAAAGCTTTTCAAATCTCCGCCTCGACCATAGAAACAGATTTTCGAAAAATAAATTCCAAATCGGACAAGCCATCCAAACACACAGACGTCCAGACATCCAGACAGACGGACGGACATTTTTTTTTTGCTTTTTCAGACTCAGGGACTTTCAAAACGATGAGAAAAGTGGTTTTGTACCATCCAAAGTTTTCGTCATTTTTGACAGGATTTCAATACTTTGGCCTTTTAGACCGAAGTAATTATAGACTCCTTGTGTTAAGTGGAACGTTCCAGATTCTACATTATTTAAGATATGAAAATAAATCATTAGGCTTGAATTTTTTTAATTAGGAACCAGACATATAAAAAATCTTTCACAAGATGCTCTCTTATTACAAAATTGATAAATAAGAGTAAACAATATTCACGAAAAAACTATAACCGAAATTTCATGAATATTTATGTATTGCAAAAATATGATTTTTATTTTCTCATCAATAACTAAATTCTCTTGGTTTATGTTTTATGATGATGAATATTACAAAAACTCTGAATATATTTTTATCAGCAAATCGACGAAAACAGTGAAAGATTAAAAATAATATTTCTATAATCAATTTTCTATTTTTGTGAATGCAATACATTCACTATTTTCAAATATTTGTTTTTGGGTGTAATCACTGATCCCATTGATCATAAATAGGTAAACGATTTATCGGTTCTTCATAGGAGGGAACCTTTTTTTTGATTTCGTATAGGTTCATTTCGAACATGGTTGTTTCTTAACCGATTATGATAATATTCGACTAATGCAATGGAAATGGGATTCTAAAATAATTTTTTTTTGATAAAGTTCATATGGCTAATTAAAATATAACTTGGCGGTTTAGTCTTAAGATCATAATAATAAAATGCTGACACCATTCGATCGACCATACGGTCGATTGTCCGTCCACAGAATATATTGGAGTCACCACCTGTCGCTTTTTTCAGCCTAAGCTCAGGCTTGGTGTGGGTCAAAGGGTGGTGCCCTTCCAATACTTAGTTTACTGCTCGAATATCTAATAAATAATAAAATTAAACGAAAAAAATCGATTGCCTCCCTATCGCAATCTAACACCCGCCAAATACAACAAACATATACGGCCATCCTAATATGGATAAAAACCGAAATTAATAAATTTAATCTAAAAGCAAAAATTTTATATAATATTCTATGGAACAAATACAGGAAAATATTACTTAACTTAGGGTTTAAAATCCGTGCATTATCAGGTAATAATGATGACCTCCCAACCGCTCGAACCATGAATAAAATTCCGAATGGCAGCCGCAATTTCTTGGATATGGTTATCCCAGTTGTAGTGACAATCTTTAATGTACGCTCGTATAGCAGAGATAATGGTCCGGTTGACTCTTTCCGATGCGTTACATTGTGGTGAGTGAATAGGTGTGCGATTGTGGGGAACACCATATTTTCCCAATAACTCCTGAAATTGTTTCGATACAAACTGCTTTCCATTGCCGGTTGTAATGATTTCGGGTACAGAAAATAAATTAAATATTTGTTGCTCCATAAATTCATTCAGAAGCAATCAGAATATTAAAAAAACACTGTACTACTATCCATGGTTTCGGGAGAGGCTAAAATATCTTTTGTTCGTAATCATTTTCAAAGCTAATTATTATGATAATACAATTTAAAAAAATAATATTCGTTTTATTTTCAGTTCGTTTTTATAACCCGTTTGGTAGAAATAGCTGCTTTTAGTAGACTTTTGGTACATTAGACTACTCCAAAAAATTAAAGGAACACTAATTTTTCTCAATTTTTTTAGTGTTTTTTGAAGAGCTGTATCTTTGTAAAATACGGGCGTACAGAGATGAAAAGAAAAGCATTTTAAAGCTTCAAATCTCTAGTTTTGAGACTTTTGAGCGGATAATTAGTAGGAAATTTACTCAAGGCTGCCCTAAAGTTTACTGTGCAATCATTGGTTGCTGAGATATCGAGGATCAAAGGCAAAACGATCTTTTTTGATTCAAAGTCAGATATCTCAGCAAAAAGTTTTTATTTTTTTATTTTATTTTATTTTTATTTTTTTTATCTATTGGGCAGCAACCAGGTAAACACCCAATTATATGCTGCCACACTAATACTAATATATAAACAGTTTGTATTCTTATTTCTACAATAAAAAAAAAAAAATAATAATAATAATAATAAAAAGAAACAAGAAAAAATTAAAAAATTAAAAAGAAACAATAAATTAAAGAAAAACAAATTTAAATATTTTAATGTTAAGGTCTGAAGAAGCCTTACAATAATTCACCAATGGTACTGCTGCACAGAGCAGCATAACATTTTTTTTAAACTCCGACAGTGACATGTTGAATAAGTCCAAATCATTAAAGTAAATTGCATGGTTAGACACAAGCCTGTTAAGACATGATGATACACCAAGATTTGTCCTGAAAGCCGATGGTTGGAACAACTGCTGATGTCGTGTGCGGTAAGCCGGTACATAAAAATTTATTTTCGCTAACAAACTAGAGTCTAATAAATTGTTGACTAATTTAAAAAGCAAGTATTCATCCATTAAAGTTCTTCTATCTTCCAATGAGATCAGACTGAATTTTTGTCTACGTCTCTCATATGTCATATAGCCAGTGGAGGGGATAAACTTAAAACACATAAATCTTGTGAATTTTCTTTGCACGCATTCAATCCTGTAGTTATAATCATCATAAAAAGGATTCCAGACCTGAGCTAAATATTCAAGATTAGTTCTAACAAGGCTAGAGTATAGTAATGAGAGAGTTGACCTAATGTCTTGAAAGAAGTACGACAAATTAGATCAATATGTTTATCAAAACGTAATTTCTGGTCGAAAGTAACCCCCAAGTCTTTGACTGTGTCCTGTTTACCTAAAGATTCTGGGCCAATGCTGTATATAAAATCAAGTTTATTAATTTTTTTAGTAAACGTCATAGTAACACATTTCTTGATATTCAGAGGCAATTTCAGTGTCATTAGTCGAATGAACATTTCTGAAGAGCTTCAGATCATCAGCATACAGTAAGTGGCTCGATGTTATGACCTCTGAAATATCATTAATATAAAGAATAAACAACAAAGGACCCAAAATAGACCCCTGAGGAACTCCAGAGGTGGGTTTAATACCATTTGATAAGATGCCATTAAATTTTACAAATTGAGTTCTATTTCTAAGGTACGAATAAAACCATTTAAGCAAAATTGGTGGAATATTATATGATTCAAGTTTGCATATTAAAATAGAGTGCGAAACTAAGCTTTGGAAAAATCGGTGTAAATGCAATCGAGTTGCCCACCTCTGTCCAAAGTGCTAGCAGCAATATCAAAAAATTCAGCTAAATTGGTTAAGGTTGAACGCCTCGAAAAAAAACCATGCTGCATTGGCGAGATTTGATTTTTGACCCGATAAAAAATCATATTGTAAACTAGTTTCTCAAATATTTTCGCTAGGGAGTTTAGAATGGAAATTGGCCTATAATTTTGTATGTCCGCTATATCACCACTTTTATAGATAGGCAACAAAAATGATTCTTTCCATTTGGAAGGAAAGCAAGACATATTAATTGACAAATTGAACAAAAACGTGATCGGGACCACAAGAACATCTTTGAGATTTTTTAGAAACAAATTAGGCAATTGGTCAGGGCCCGCACCTTTATTAATGTCCAATGTATTCAAAATGGTCCAAACCTCACCTTCAGAGATTAATGACATCTTACCAATCGCATTACAGAATGAATAATTGGCAGAATCATTAGCAACCGGTACATATACAGAACTGAAATGATCAGCAAAAAGCTTGCAAATCTCGGTTTGGTTATTCGTTGTTCTAGATTGAAGAAACATTGATCTGGGATAGTCAGACTTAGTACTAAGTGATCTATGATAACTCCAAAGAGATTTCGGATTATGCTTTATGTTGGTTTCAATACGGGAGATATACAAGTTTCTACAATGTATAATTTCAGTTTTTACTTTAGACCTGTATTTTGAAAACATCAAATAATCAAATCGATTATGTATTATAAAATTTGAAGCGCTTTCGATATTTTTCTTTAGTTTTTATCAAGCGCACTAGATTGCTTGAATACCATTTTGGGTAGCGGTCCCGTTTACTAGTAACACGGTCAGAACGATCGATCAAGGAAAAAATTGTATTGTAAAATAATGCAATCGCATCGTTTGGATCTAAGTTCTGAAATAATGAAGGTCAATCAATACCTCCTAATTCAATGGACAATTTTTGATAATCTAATTTATGAAAATTAATTCGCGAGAAAGAAGTTGACGATTGCTTTCGTAAAACAGTTGTATTAACCGAGGCTGTGAATGGTGGATGATAATTATCAACTCTAGTTAACAAGTAGTCATATTTTCTGATATTTACGTCGTGTGCATAAATATTTGTAAGAAATAGATCCAAAATTCGATTCTGCACATTTTTAACATGGTTGAATTGTGCTAATAGTGTTAGTTCAAGAGTATCTATTAGATATGCCGCAGTGCGCCCTTCATAATTCGATGCAAATATGTTCAAGGGATTATTTGTATTCCACTCTATTGATGATAGATTAAAATCTCCACGTATAATAAACTTTGTACCTGTATTGGATGTATTAACCACATCTGACAAATAGTCAAGGAATAACTTATAATCACGAAAAGAAATACCTATGTTAAAATAAACAACACACACAATTAAAGACGAACCAGCTCCAATGCAAACTTTCACCCACACATCATCTATAACATGACAATTGTTCAATCCAGCCAGTCTAACAGGTTCCAAGTCTTTATGTACTGCAACAAGGGAACCACCTCCATCCCGCTTCTCATGACAAATAAAGTTACGATCTTTTCAAATACATGGTATCTTTCGTCGAAAAATTCCGCGGAATTTATTGACTCATTCAACCATGTCTCAGTCAGACAGATAACATCAAAGCTGCTAGCCCGTACAGCAGTACAGAACGATTTAAGTTTCGTCTTCAGACCCCTGGTATTTTGGTAGTAAAACTCCATAAGCAACAAGTGTGTAAACAAAAAAGAGATAATCTAAAGAGAGAAAGGAAAAATAAAAATAAAATTAGTTAACTGTAATAAATAAATAAAGAAAAAAAATAATAATAAACAAAGTTAACGATTAATTATTGTAGTTTTAATAAATCTGCATGTGATGATATCTTAGCTGGGATGTCCGAATCAGATTTTTTGCAATAAATGTTACCGTGCGAGATCCAAATATATTTATAGGGATTGATGGCCTCCTTGTTTTGTAGCAGTTGTTTGGCTTCATACAACAATTGTTTCTTAGCTGGAGAGAGGTGTTCCACAATAAAAACTTTCGAATCAACCTGGAAGCCAATATCAGAAGCTTTGAAATTTTTTTTTAATTTATAACATTTAAGTGCATATTCCTTTTTAAATTTTGAAAACAATTCAACTGTGATATGCCTGATATTATTTCTTGTTTTTGTCCGAGACGCATGTTTAATGTCAGCTTTAACCAGATCATAAGCACCAACGTAATGAAATACTGCAATGAGATGATGTATTAAATCTTCGTTTGTAGTTTCAGGAACTCCATATATTTGTAGATTCGAAAAATAACAATGACGCTCAAGTTGATCCACACGAGTATTCACCACCGATAGTTCACTTCTAAGCAATGTGTTTTGTTTTGACAGTGTTTCATTCACGGAGTTGCAATTCAACACCTGGGACTGTAGCAGCTTGATATTTTGTTCGTTAATAGTTACTTTTTTTTCCAATTCAATAAGATTAACTATTTTTTCGCCGATGGAAGACAACGAGTTCGAAAAACTTGCTTGTTGCCGAACAAACTCATTATGTTTATGATTTAGCGCATCTATGTCTGCTTTCATAGCTAAAAGAATTGAGTTAACTCCAATTAAACTTTTCAGACTGTAAATACTCAGCCAAAATAATTTGCGATATTTGACCGCAAACGATGTGAAAAAAGCTGTTGCACTGGAAGCACCTTATGTTATCATTTTTATTATTTCTAATGACCTTCTCATTACAGACTTTGCACGAACTCATAGCAAATCTTATTGACGAATATAGACAGTTAACGAGGATATTGACTTGATAAAAGCTAACTTAGAATCACGTATATCAGCTTTAATACTTTAAAATTATTGTCTTCATGTAATCACTTTAAATAGTACAAAAATATTCACAAGATATTATACAGTTTAACTTTAGAATTGACGCACAAGGTTTAACATTATATTTATTATTCCAGCCGCTATAAACCGTAACACAGCTATTAAGCCAAATGTTTTTTTATTGACAATGATGGCAATTAATTATGACCAAATTTTCATGAATGGTTTAAATTTTTTATGAATAGCACCGGTTTTATTTTAATTATATTTTAATATTGGAATTCATTACACTAAGATTATTAACAAATGGTAACCAAAAGTGGCCAAATTACACCTTTATACTGAATAGATTGATAATAATCTATTTTACATTTATATGAGAATAACACAATATTTTGTAACATTCAATACGTACGAATAAATTATTCAAAAACACAGTCAAATAATTACTTTTAAATATAACACAGTACATAAATGTACAGAAGATAGCTGAAGAGTCAAACTAATTTTTTAGTGACATAGACGACACTTAACTATGATCAAGCTTTGTAATAGATATTATTTATGTATAGAAGAAATCACCAGTATTATTTAATTTTATATTATGTATTGATATTTTGTTACACTAAAATTATTAACGGATGGTAATAAGAACGTTCACCAACTGAAATATCCATATACTGTTTTAAATGTTAATACATATTTTATATTTATGTGAAACCAAACTGGATATATTGAAACGTCACACTTTATAATGAAAATATAGCACACGTTGCGATGATATATTGTTATTACACTAAAATTATTAATACATGATGTAAATTTTACCGCGAATGTTGAATGTTGTATATTAATTTAAACGCCACACTTTTTAAATGAAAGAATAGCACAAGTTACAAATGTATAAATAATATGATTACACCAACACTATTAACACATGACGCAAATGTGACAGTCTCTGTTGTGTTAATTTTCCTGGTAATATTTTGAATACAGCTACTTAAAGAAAAACGGTGCTATCTTTATCAGAACACTTTTTAAGATAACTGTTGCAACGTGATATACGATCTTGAAAATCTTTATGGCACGAACACAAAATTATATTCAAGCAAAATTATTATATATAAACACCAAAGTAACTAATAAAGCGATATAATTAAATGCAAGACATTAACTTGCAAATATATTGGAGGATTACGTCCAAAACAATTTAATTATTGGCTTTAATGTTAAAGAACACTACTTGTCGCACCAACAAAAATAAATAAAAATAATCACACAATTATTTTGCAAGGTGAACAATTTTAATGGCACAATACAGTTTTATTATTATATTATAATTTTACATATTTTAAATTTGTATTATCTATAATTTGATGTTGCTTGTTCAGCGGACAGAAAACCTTTTCAAGGTTGCTTTTCCATCTATATATGTATATATATATATATATATATATATATATATATATATATATATATATATATATATATATATATATAAATAACTACATTTTTACAGTTTGGTAGATACTCCTGATGATGGCCTACCTTTTGTAATTTTAACAAGTGTTTTTAAAAAAAAAATTAAAAATGTGTGTAAAAAATGTCTATAGTAATTAGGTTACGACTCCTCGTACGCCTTAAAGATCACCAAACCAACCATTTATATTTTACAAACTTTTTCCGTTATTTTGGGCAGGCAAGGACCTTAAAAGATGCTACGGCTTTTCCTTAATTTGGAGCCCCTTCCCACATGCCATAATTGGTCACAACAATATAAATCTTCTACTCTCATGCCGCCAAATCACGGACTCACAAATAATATTGGACTATCTTAAACTGACACGTGTCACACTGTTCCATTCGTCGTTATTATTTCAGGTTAGCAACAATATAAAAACTAAAATTAAAAGGAAATTACGTCACAACAAGAAAAAGTTTTCTACAACTGGCTGTGGTTCACATAATATTTTTGTACTCTCATTCCTGGAAGAAAGCGTGATTGATATATTGACCCTAGATAAGAATTGTTCTGTTTCAAATAAAACCTTCGGACTAGTCA
>CAUVYM010000705.1:0-5000 GCA_963556165.1 Tipula helvola
AGGCTCCCTCTCCGGAATCGAAACCCTGATTCCCCGTTACCCGTTGCAACCATGGTAGTCCTAGATACTACCATCAATAGTTGATAGGGCAGACATTTGAAAGATCTATCGCCGGTACTGGACCATGCGATCTACATGTTATTCAGATTCATCTTATTAACGACACAGTATATAAATATACCTTAATGTATCGATTGATTTTAATCTAATAAAAGCACACGTTCCTTGCGGTCCGTGATTATGTGCATGTATTAGCTCTAGAATTACCACAGTTATCCATGTAACTATGTATACGATCTAATAAATCATAACTGATATACTGAGCCTTTTGCGGTTTCACTGTTCGAGAGTGTGTACTTAGACATGCATGGCTTAATCTTTGAGACAAGCATATAACTACTGGCAGGATCAACCAGAATGTAAATTATGATTTTGCTCATAAAATTGTAATCATTTTATGAACTAATTTATAACTTTTCGTATTAAATTTAATTTCAAACCAATACAATTCATATGATAAACTTAGGTTTATTCGTTTAATTTTTTTCATTAAAGGTGCAAATATTTATTTGTTCCTATTTCCAATTATATGTGAATAGGAATTTTGTTCTTACTGATACAAAATTCTCACATTAACCAAATAAAATATCAAGATTCGAAATTCATTAAAAAATAAATTTTTAAATTTTTTTTTTTTTTCTCATCTCAATATACTTACAGACCAAACGAATAACAAAATCAAAAAACAAAATTTTTTTTTTTTTTTAATACAAATTTTTGTTCTCGCTTTGTTTTAATGTGTTAATAAATCTAATACAAAATTATTTTTATCATAAAAAATAAAATTTTTTTTTTTTTTATAATCCAAATTTTTGTTCTCGCTTTGTGATTTTCATACATACATTTTCATACATTTATTTTATCATAAAAAATAAAAAAATTTTTTTTTTTATAATCCAAATTTTTGTTCTCGCTTTGTGATTTTCATGTTAAAGTAAAGAGCACAACATAAAAAATGAAACCATCGGATTTTTTTTTTTTTTGAAAAATTCAAAATTCATTATTTATTTATCGATTTGCTTATAATTTACCACATGAATTTATTAAATGTGTTAATAAATCTAATACAAAATTATTTTTATCATAAAAAATAATTTTTTTTTTTTTTTTATAATCCAAATTTTTGTTCTCGCTTTGTTATTTTCATGTTAAAGTAAAGAGCACAACATAAAAAATGAAACCATCGAATTTTTTTTTTTTTTCAAAAATTCAAAATTCATTATTTATTATCGATTTGCTTATAATTAACCACATGAATTTATTAAATGTGTTAATAAATCTAATACATAATTATTATAAACAATAAACAACGAATAAACAAAATTATTTTTATCATAAAAAATAAAATTTTTTTTTTTTTTTATAATCCAAATTTTTGTTCTCGCTTTGTGATTTTCATACATACATTTTCATACATTTATTTTTATCATAAAAAATAAAAAAATTTTTTTTTTATAATCCAAATTTTTGTTCTCGCTTTGTGATTTTCATGTTAAAGTAAAGAGCACAACATAAAAAATGAAACCATCGGATTTTTTTTTTTTTTGAAAAATTCAAAATTCATTATTTATTTATCGATTTGCTTATAATTTACCACATGAATTTATTAAATGTGTTAATAAATCTAACACAAAATTATTTTTATCATAAAAAATAATTTTTTTTTTTTTTTTATAATCCAAATTTTTGTTCTCGCTTTGTTATTTTCATGTTAAAGTAAAGAGCACAACATAAAAAATGAAACCATCGATTTTTTTTTTTTTTTCAAAAATTCAAAATTCATTATTTATTATCGATTTGCTTATAATTAACCACATGAATTTATTAAATGTGTTAATAAATCTAATAAAAAATTATTTTTATCATAAAAAATAAAAAATTTTTTTTTTTTATAATCCAAATTTTTGTTCTCGCTTTGTGATTTTCATGTTAAAGTAAAGAGCACAACATAAAAAATGAAACCATCGGATTTTTTTTTTTTTTGAAAAATTCAAAATTCATTATTTATAGATAAATATATTATAAAATAGATAAAATTAAATGTGTTAATAAATCTAATACAAATTATTTTTATCATAAAAAATAAAAAACATTTTTTTTTTATAATCCAAATTTTTGTTCTCGCTTTGTGATTTTCATGTTAAAGTAAAGAGCACAACATAAAAAATGAAACCATCGGATTTAAATGGAAAAAATACCAACAACACATAGTGTTCCCAAGCAGTCAACCATCTAAGTACTAACTATGCCCAATGTTGTTTGACTTCGGTGATCGGACGAGAACCGGTACGTAAACATGGTATGGTCGTTGACTACAGGAATATTATGTTAGGTCGCAATTATGTTGTCAATATCTTTTGTTTCATTTTAAACATGTTACATTTTATATACAACTTTGACTTATATGTGAACATAATAAGATCGTATATTACATTTAACATTATTATTATTTATACGACCAATCTATGATTAAAGCATGTTTTAGGTATCAGTATGATGGCTGATATTCCCTATTCACACTACTCCACCCGTAACTATGTCGTTTACAATTTGGCTTTATATTCATAAATGATCTCTTAACATATAAAATGAATCCATCGGATTTTTTTTTTTTTGAAAAATTCAAAATTCATTATTTATTATCGATTTGCTTATAATTAACCACATGAATTTATTAAATGTGTTAATAAATCTAATACATAATTATTTTTATCATAAAAAATAAATTTTTTTTTTTTTATAATCCAAATTTTTGTTCTCGCTTTGTGATTTTCATGTTAAAGTAAAGAGCACAACATAAAAAATGAAACCATCGGATTTTTTTTTTTTCAAAAATTCAAAATTCATTATTTATTTATCGATTTGCTTATAATTAACCACATGAATTTATTAAATGTGTTAATAAATCTAATACATAATTATTTTTATCATAAAAAATAAAATTTTTTTTTTTTATAATCCAAATTTTTGTTCTCGCTTTGTGATTTTCATGTTAAAGTAAAGAGCACAACATAAAAAATGAAACCATCGGATTTTTTTTTTTTCAAAAATTCAAAATTCATTATTTATTTATCGATTTGCTTATAATTAACCACATGAATTTATTAAATGTGTTAATAAATCTAATAAAAAATTATTTTTATCATAAAAAATAATTTTTTTTTTTTTTTATAATCCAAATTTTTGTTCTCGCTTTGTGATTTTCATGTTAAAGTAAATTTGCTTATAATTAACCACATGAATTTATTAAATGTGTTAATAAATCTAATACATAATTATTTTTATCATAAAAAATAAATTTTTTTTTTTTTATAATCCAAATTTTTGTTCTCGCTTTGTGATTTTCATGTTAAAGTAAAGAGCACAACATAAAAAATGAAACCATCGGATTTTTTTTTTTTCAAAAATTCAAAATTCATTATTTATTTATCGATTTGCTTATAATTAACCACATGAATTTATTAAATGTGTTAATAAATCTAATACATAATTATTTTTATCATAAAAAATAAAATTTTTTTTTTTTATAATCCAAATTTTTGTTCTCGCTTTGTGATTTTCATGTTAAAGTAAAGAGCACAACATAAAAAATGAAACCATCGGATTTTTTTTTTTTCAAAAATTCAAAATTCATTATTTATTTATCGATTTGCTTATAATTAACCACATGAATTTATTAAATGTGTTAATAAATCTAATAAAAAATTATTTTTATCATAAAAAATAATTTTTTTTTTTTTTTATAATCCAAATTTTTGTTCTCGCTTTGTGATTTTCATGTTAAAGTAAAGAGCACAACATAAAAAATGAAACCATCGGATTTTTTTTTTTTTTGAAAAATTCAAAATTCATTATTTATTTATCGATTTGCTTATAATTAACCACTTGAATTTATTAAATGTGTTAATAAATCTAATACAAAATTATTTTTATCATAAAAAATAAAAAACATTTTTTTTTTATAATCCAAATTTTTGTTCTCGCTTTGTGATTTTCATGTTAAAGTAAAGAGCACAACATAAAAAATGAAACCATCGGATTTAAATGGAAAAAATACCAACAACACATAGTGTTCCCAAGCAGTCAACCATCTAAGTACTAACTATGCCCAATGTTGTTTGACTTCGGTGATCGGACGAGAACCGGTACGTAAACATGGTATGGTCGTTGACTACAGGAATATTATGTTAGGTCGCAATTATGTATGTCAATATCTTTTGTTTCATTTTAAACATGTTACATTTTATATACAACTTTGACTTATATGTGAACATAATAAGATCGTATATTACATTTAACATTATTATTATTTATACGACCAATCTATGATTAAAGCATGTTTTAGGTATCAGTATGATGGCTGATATTCCCTATTCACACTACTCCACCCGTAACTATGTCGTTTACAATTTGGCTTTATATTCATAAATGATCTCTTAACATAAAAAATGAATCCATCGGATTTTTTTTTTTTTTGAAAAATTCAAAATTCATTATTTATTTATCGATTTGCTTATAATTAACCACATGAATTTATTAAATGTGTTAATAAATCTAATAAAAAATTATTTTTATCATAAAAAATAAATTTTTTTTTTTTTTTATAATCCAAATTTTTGTTCTCGCTTTGTGATTTTCATGTTAAAGTAAATTTGCTTATAATTAACCACATGAATTTATTAAATGTGTTAATAAATCAAATACAAAATTATTTTTATCATAAAAAATAAAAATTTTTTTTTTTTTATAATCCAAATTTTTGTTCTCGCTTTGTGATTTTCATGTTAAAGTAAAGAGCACAACATAAAAAATGAAACCATCGGATTTTTTTTTTTTTTGAAAAATTCAAAATTCACTATTTATTTATCGATTTGCTTATAATTAACCATATGAATTTATTAAATGTGTTAATAAATCTAATACAAAATTATTTTTATCAT
>CAUVYM010000705.1:10000-15000 GCA_963556165.1 Tipula helvola
CTTAGTGCTGCACTATCAAGCAACACGACTCTCTAGAGATATCTTCTTATACAAGATTATAGTCACTACGGGCCTGGCACCCTCTATGGGTAAATGGCCCCATTCAAGATGGACTTGAACATATAATCAAAATGCATAAGATGATAGATACTCCTTTACATTGAATTTCCATTCTACCAGTTATCAGTAAAAGGACTTAATGCTGGACTTTTCCCATTTCGCTCGCCGCTACTAAGGGAATCTTAGTTAATTTCTTTTCCTCTCCTAATTAATATGCTTAAATTCAGGAGGTAATCACATATGAGTTGAAGTCACAATTATTGTTAATAATTATAAAACGGATTTTAAAAACTACATCATAAATTATTATATAAATGACTTGCGTCTTTTACCGATTTATTATTACACAAATATTGTTTAATACAATATTGTAAATATAATAAAATATTTACATATCAAAAATTGTTAAATAATAATTTATTTAGCGAATATTAGTGACCCTCAACCATATGTGGTCCAAGCAGAGTATTATATACTATTAGCATGGACCGCAATGTGCGTTCAAAATGTTGATGTTCATGTGTCCTGCAGTTCACATAACTTCACGCAGTTTGCTGCGTTCTTCATCGACCCACGAGCCTAGTGATCCCCCGCTAAGAGTGATTATTTGTTTTATGTTTAGAAATAAAAACCAGTCTTTTCCATTCAAAAAGCGAAATACTTCAATCCTTAATATAATATTATCATTGATAAATTTATATTTGCAGAACTTCTGAAATGGTCAATTATTTTTATTCAATGTTTTGATCTTTAATTCTTTAATGATCCTTCCGCAGGTTCACCTACGGAAACCTTGTTACGACTTTTACTTCCTCTAAATATACAAGTTCGGTCAACTTTGGTAAAACAACCACAACACAAGAAGCATCACGGTGATCACCTCCGAGGACCTCACTAACATATTCAATCGGTAGTAGCGACGGGCGGTGTGTACAAAGGGCAGGGACGTAATCAATGCGAGCTTATGACCCGCACTTACTGGGAATTCCAGGTTTATGTGAACAGTTTCAGTCCACAATCCCAACCACGAAGGTGGTTCAGCGGTTTACCCGGTCTTTTTAGACTAGGAGGACACGTTGATACCTTCATTGTAGCGCGCGTGCAGCCCAGGACATCTAAGGGCATCACAGACCTGTTATTGCTCAATCTCATATTGCTAGACGCAATTTGTCTATTTAAGAAGCAAGTGTCTTATTAGGACAAACCACCAGGTATGACTCCACTTACAAACAACTCTTACGTATTAAAACCACACCTCGTTAGAAGCATAGTATAACAGAGGCAAAAATGTCTGCAAAGTTTCTACACCATAACCCTGCCGGCATCTAGTTAAGAAATTTGAGTCTCGTTCGTTATCGGAATTAACCAGACAAATCACTCCACGAACTAAGAACGGCCATGCACCACCACCCATAGATTCGAGAAAGAGCTATTAATCTGTCTTACTCATTTATGTTCGGACCTGGTAAGTTTCCCCGTGTTGAGTCAAATTAAGCCGCAGGCTCCACTCCTGGTGGTGCCCTTCCGTCAATTCCTTTAAGTTTCAACTTTGCAACCATACTTCCCCCGGAGCCCAAAAGCTTTGGTTTCCCGGAAAGCGACTGAAAGAGCCATATATGTAGCTCCATCCAATTGCTAGCTGGCATCGTTTATGGTTAGAACTAGGGCGGTATCTGATCGCCTTCGAACCTCTAACTTTCGTTCTTGATTAATGAAAACATCTTTGGCAAATGCTTTCGCTTATGTTAGTCTTACGACGGTCCACGAATTTCACCTCTCGCGCCGTAATACTAATGCCCCCAACTGCTTCTATTAATCATTACGTCTTGATCTAAAAACCAATTGAAAATAGAACAGACGTCTTATTCCATTATTCCATGCAGAGAATATTTAGGCACAAATGGCCTGCTTTAAGCACTCTAATTTGTTCAAAGTAATTGTACTGTTCTAGACCAGCACTCGGTAAAGAGCACTAATTTAGATTTATTACGCGGATAAACTTACGTTTAAGCCACTACAGTAATACGTCATAGCATCAAGATGATGTACGAACCCAGTTACGGTGTACCACCTGTGCTTGACACAAGTTCAACTACGAACGTTTTAACCGCAACAACTTTAATATACGCTATTGGAGCTGGAATTACCGCGGCTGCTGGCACCAGACTTGCCCTCCAATTGTTCCTTGTTAAAGGATTTAAAGTGTACTCATTCCAATTACAGGGCCTCGGATTGAGTCCTGTATTGTTATTTTTCGTCAC
Source organism: Tipula helvola (assembly GCA_963556165.1). NCBI lineage: Eukaryota > Metazoa > Arthropoda > Insecta > Diptera > Tipulidae > Tipula > Tipula helvola. The sequence continues at coordinate 12,322 of CAUVYM010000705.1, forward strand.
TACCTCCCCGTGCTGGGATTGGGTAATTTACGCGCCTGCTGCCTTCCTTAGATGTGGTAGCCGTTTCTCAGGCTCCCTCTCCGGAATCGAACCCTGATTCCCCGTTACCCGTTGCAACCATGGTAGTCCTAGATACTACCATCAATAGTTGATAGGGCAGACATTTGAAAGATCTATCGCCGGTACTGGACCATGCGATCTACATGTTATTCAGATTCATCTTATTAACGACACAGTATATAAATATACCTTAATGTATCGATTGATTTTAATCTAATAAAAGCACACGTTCCTTGCGGTCCGTGATTATGTGCATGTATTAGCTCTAGAATTACCACAGTTATCCATGTAACTATGTATACGATCTAATAAATCATAACTGATATACTGAGCCTTTTGCGGTTTCACTGTTCGAGAGTGTGTACTTAGACATGCATGGCTTAATCTTTGAGACAAGCATATAACTACTGGCAGGATCAACCAGAATGTAAATTATGATTTTGCTCATAAAATTGTAATCATTTTATGAACTAATTTATAACTTTTCGTATTAAATTTAATTTCAAACCAATACAATTCATATGATAAACTTAGGTTTATTCGTTTAATTTTTTTCATTAAAGGTGCAAATATTTATTTGTTCCTATTTCCAATTATATGTGAATAGGAATTTTGTTCTTACTGATACAAAATTCTCACATTAACCAAATAAAATATCAATATTCGAAATTCATTAAAAAATAAATTTTTAAATTTATTTTTTTTTTCTCATCTCAATATACTTACAGACCAAACGAATAACAAAATCAAAAAACAAAATTTTTTTTTTTTTTTAATACAAATTTTTGTTCTCGCTTTGTTTTAATGTGTTAATAAATCTAATACAAAATTATTTTTATCATAAAAAATAAAATTTTTTTTTTTTTTATAATCCAAATTTTTGTTCTCGCTTTGTGATTTTCATACATACATTTTCATACATTTATTTTTATCATAAAAAATAAAAAAATTTTTTTTTTTATAATCCAAATTTTTGTTCTCGCTTTGTGATTTTCATGTTAAAGTAAAGAGCACAACATAAAAAATGAAACCATCGGATTTTTTTTTTTTTTGAAAAATTCAAAATTCATTATTTATTTATCGATTTGCTTATAATTTACCACATGAATTTATTAAATGTGTTAATAAATCTAATACAAAATTATTTTTATCATAAAAAATAATTTTTTTTTTTTTTTTATAATCCAAATTTTTGTTCTCGCTTTGTTATTTTCATGTTAAAGTAAAGAGCACAACATAAAAAATGAAACCATCGAATTTTTTTTTTTTTTCAAAAATTCAAAATTCATTATTTATTATCGATTTGCTTATAATTAACCACATGAATTTATTAAATGTGTTAATAAATCTAATACATAATTATTTTTATCATAAAAAATAAAAAATTTTTTTTTTTTATAATCCAAATTTTTGTTCTCGCTTTGTGATTTTCATGTTAAAGTAAAGAGCACAACATAAAAAATGAAACCATCGGATTTTTTTTTTTTTTGAAAAATTCAAAATTCATTATTTATAGATAAATATATTATAAAATAGATAAAATTAAATGTGTTAATAAATCTAATACAAAATTATTTTTATCATAAAAAATAAAAAACATTTTTTTTTTATAATCCAAATTTTTGTTCTCGCTTTGTGATTTTCATGTTAAAGTAAAGAGCACAACATAAAAAATGAAACCATCGGATTTAAATGGAAAAAATACCAACAACACATAGTGTTCCCAAGCAGTCAACCATCTAAGTACTAACTATGCCCAATGTTGTTTGACTTCGGTGATCGGACGAGAACCGGTACGTAAACATGGTATGGTCGTTGACTACAGGAATATTATGTTAGGTCGCAATTATGTATGTCAATATCTTTTGTTTCATTTCAAACATGTTACATTTTATATACAACTTTGACTTATATGTGAACATAATAAGATCGTATATTACATTTAACATTATTATTATTTATACGACCAATCTATGATTAAAGCATGTTTTAGGTATCAGTATGATGGCTGATATTCCCTATTCACACTACTCCACCCGTAACTATGTCGTTTACAATTTGGCTTTATATTCATAAATGATCTCTTAACATAAAAAATGAATCCATCGGATTTTTTTTTTTTTTTGAAAAATTCAAAATTCATTATTTATTATCGATTTGCTTATAATTAACCACATGAATTTATTAAATGTGTTAATAAATCTAATGCATAATTATTTTTATCATAAAAAATAATTTTTTTTTTTTTATAATCCAAATTTTTGTTCTCGCTTTGTGATTTTCATGTTAAAGTAAAGAGCACAACATAAAAAATGAAACCATCGGATTTTTTTTTTTTCAAAAATTCAAAATTCATTATTTATTTATCGATTTGCTTATAATTAACCACATGAATTTATTAAATGTGTTAATAAATCTAATACATAATTATTTTTATCATAAAAAATAAAATTTTTTTTTTTTATAATCCAAATTTTTGTTCTCGCTTTGTGATTTTCATGTTAAAGTAAAGAGCACAACATAAAAAATGAAACCATCGGATTTTTTTTTTTTCAAAAATTCAAAATTCATTATTTATTTATCGATTTGCTTATAATTAACCACATGAATTTATTAAAT
>CAUVYM010000705.1:20000-27166 GCA_963556165.1 Tipula helvola
GTTTACCACCAACTTAGTGCTGCACTATCAAGCAACACGACTCTCTAGAGATATCTTCTTATACAAGATTATAGTCACTACGGGCCTGGCACCCTCTATGGGTAAATGGCCCCATTCAAGATGGACTTGAACATATAATCAAAATGCATAAGATGATAGATACTCCTTTACATTGAATTTCCATTCTACCAGTTATCAGTAAAAGGACTTAATGCTGGACTTTTCCCATTTCGCTCGCCGCTACTAAGGGAATCTTAGTTAATTTCTTTTCCTCTCCTAATTAATATGCTTAAATTCAGGAGGTAATCACATATGAGTTGAAGTCACAATTATTGTTAATAATTATAAAACGGATTTTAAAAACTACATCATAAATTATTATATAAATGACTTGCGTCTTTTACCGATTTATTATTACACAAATATTGTTTAATACAATATTGTAAATATAATAAAATATTTACATATCAAAAATTGTTAAATAATAATTTATTTAGCGAATATTAGTGACCCTCAACCATATGTGGTCCAAGCAGAGTATTATATACTATTAGCATGGACCGCAATGTGCGTTCAAAATGTTGATGTTCATGTGTCCTGCAGTTCACATAACTTCACGCAGTTTGCTGCGTTCTTCATCGACCCACGAGCCTAGTGATCCCCCGCTAAGAGTGATTATTTGTTTTATGTTTAGAAATAAAAACCAGTCTTTTCCATTCAAAAAGCGAAATACTTCAATCCTTAATATAATATTATCATTGATAAATTTATATTTGCAGAACTTCTGAAATGGTCAATTATTTTTATTCAATGTTTTGATCTTTAATTCTTTAATGATCCTTCCGCAGGTTCACCTACGGAAACCTTGTTACGACTTTTACTTCCTCTAAATATACAAGTTCGGTCAATTTTGGTAAAACAACCACAACACAAGAAGCATCACGGTGATCACCTCCGAGGACCTCACTAACATATTCAATCGGTAGTAGCGACGGGCGGTGTGTACAAAGGGCAGGGACGTAATCAATGCGAGCTTATGACCCGCACTTACTGGGAATTCCAGGTTTATGTGAACAGTTTCAGTCCACAATCCCAACCACGAAGGTGGTTCAGCGGTTTACCCGGTCTTTTTAGACTAGGAGGACACGTTGATACCTTCATTGTAGCGCGCGTGCAGCCCAGGACATCTAAGGGCATCACAGACCTGTTATTGCTCAATCTCATATTGCTAGACGCAATTTGTCTATTTAAGAAGCAAGTGTCTTATTAGGACAAACCACCAGGTATGACTCCACTTACAAACAACTCTTACGTATTAAAACCACACCTCGTTAGAAGCATAGTATAACAGAGGCAAAAATGTCTGCAAAGTTTCTACACCATAACCCTGCCGGCATCTAGTTAAGAAATTTGAGTCTCGTTCGTTATCGGAATTAACCAGACAAATCACTCCACGAACTAAGAACGGCCATGCACCACCACCCATAGATTCGAGAAAGAGCTATTAATCTGTCTTACTCATTTATGTTCGGACCTGGTAAGTTTCCCCGTGTTGAGTCAAATTAAGCCGCAGGCTCCACTCCTGGTGGTGCCCTTCCGTCAATTCCTTTAAGTTTCAACTTTGCAACCATACTTCCCCCGGAGCCCAAAAGCTTTGGTTTCCCGGAAAGCGACTGAAAGAGCCATATATGTAGCTCCATCCAATTGCTAGCTGGCATCGTTTATGGTTAGAACTAGGGCGGTATCTGATCGCCTTCGAACCTCTAACTTTCGTTCTTGATTAATGAAAACATCTTTGGCAAATGCTTTCGCTTATGTTAGTCTTACGACGGTCCACGAATTTCACCTCTCGCGCCGTAATACTAATGCCCCCAACTGCTTCTATTAATCATTACGTCTTGATCTAAAAACCAATTGAAAATAGAACAGACGTCTTATTCCATTATTCCATGCAGAGAATATTTAGGCACAAATGGCCTGCTTTAAGCACTCTAATTTGTTCAAAGTAATTGTACTGTTCTAGACCAGCACTCGGTAAAGAGCACTAATTTAGATTTATTACGCGGATAAACTTACGTTTAAGCCACTACAGTAATACGTCATAGCATCAAGATGATGTACGAACCCAGTTACGGTGTACCACCTGTGCTTGACACAAGTTCAACTACGAACGTTTTAACCGCAACAACTTTAATATACGCTATTGGAGCTGGAATTACCGCGGCTGCTGGCACCAGACTTGCCCTCCAATTGTTCCTTGTTAAAGGATTTAAAGTGTACTCATTCCAATTACAGGGCCTCGGATTGAGTCCTGTATTGTTATTTTTCGTCACTACCTCCCCGTGCTGGGATTGGGTAATTTACGCGCCTGCTGCCTTCCTTAGATGTGGTAGCCGTTTCTCAGGCTCCCTCTCCGGAATCGAACCCTGATTCCCCGTTACCCGTTGCAACCATGGTAGTCCTAGATACTACCATCAATAGTTGATAGGGCAGACATTTGAAAGATCTATCGCCGGTACTGGACCATGCGATCTACATGTTATTCAGATTCATCTTATTAACGACACAGTATATAAATATACCTTAATGTATCGATTGATTTTAATCTAATAAAAGCACACGTTCCTTGCGGTCCGTGATTATGTGCATGTATTAGCTCTAGAATTACCACAGTTATCCATGTAACTATGTATACGATCTAATAAATCATAACTGATATACTGAGCCTTTTGCGGTTTCACTGTTCGAGAGTGTGTACTTAGACATGCATGGCTTAATCTTTGAGACAAGCATATAACTACTGGCAGGATCAACCAGAATGTAAATTATGATTTTGCTCATAAAATTGTAATCATTTTATGAACTAATTTATAACTTTTCGTATTAAATTTAATTTCAAACCAATACAATTCATATGATAAACTTAGGTTTATTCGTTTAATTTTTTTCATTAAAGGTGCAAATATTTATTTGTTCCTATTTCCAATTATATGTGAATAGGAATTTTGTTCTTACTGATACAAAATTCTCACATTAACCAAATAAAATATCAATATTCGAAATTCATTAAAAAATAAATTTTTAAATTTATTTTTTTTTTCTCATCTCAATATACTTACAGACCAAACGAATAACAAAATCAAAAAACAAAATTTTTTTTTTTTTTTAATACAAATTTTTGTTCTCGCTTTGTTTTAATGTGTTAATAAATCTAATACAAAATTATTTTTATCATAAAAAATAAAATTTTTTTTTTTTTTATAATCCAAATTTTTGTTCTCGCTTTGTGATTTTCATACATACATTTTCATACATTTATTTTTATCATAAAAAATAAAAAAATTTTTTTTTTTATAATCCAAATTTTTGTTCTCGCTTTGTGATTTTCATGTTAAAGTAAAGAGCACAACATAAAAAATGAAACCATCGGATTTTTTTTTTTTTTGAAAAATTCAAAATTCATTATTTATTTATCGATTTGCTTATAATTTACCACATGAATTTATTAAATGTGTTAATAAATCTAATACAAAATTATTTTTATCATAAAAAATAATTTTTTTTTTTTTTTATAATCCAAATTTTTGTTCTCGCTTTGTTATTTTCATGTTAAAGTAAAGAGCACAACATAAAAAATGAAACCATCGAATTTTTTTTTTTTTTCAAAAATTCAAAATTCATTATTTATTATCGATTTGCTTATAATTAACCACATGAATTTATTAAATGTGTTAATAAATCTAATACATAATTATTTTTATCATAAAAAATAAAAAATTTTTTTTTTTTATAATCCAAATTTTTGTTCTCGCTTTGTGATTTTCATGTTAAAGTAAAGAGCACAACATAAAAAATGAAACCATCGGATTTTTTTTTTTTTTGAAAAATTCAAAATTCATTATTTATAGATAAATATATTATAAAATAGATAAAATTAAATGTGTTAATAAATCTAATACAAAATTATTTTTATCATAAAAAATAAAAAACATTTTTTTTTTATAATCCAAATTTTTGTTCTCGCTTTGTGATTTTCATGTTAAAGTAAAGAGCACAACATAAAAAATGAAACCATCGGATTTAAATGGAAAAAATACCAACAACACATAGTGTTCCCAAGCAGTCAACCATCTAAGTACTAACTATGCCCAATGTTGTTTGACTTCGGTGATCGGACGAGAACCGGTACGTAAACATGGTATGGTCGTTGACTACAGGAATATTATGTTAGGTCGCAATTATGTATGTCAATATCTTTTGTTTCATTTCAAACATGTTACATTTTATATACAACTTTGACTTATATGTGAACATAATAAGATCGTATATTACATTTAACATTATTATTATTTATACGACCAATCTATGATTAAAGCATGTTTTAGGTATCAGTATGATGGCTGATATTCCCTATTCACACTACTCCACCCGTAACTATGTCGTTTACAATTTGGCTTTATATTCATAAATGATCTCTTAACATAAAAAATGAATCCATCGGATTTTTTTTTTTTTTTGAAAAATTCAAAATTCATTATTTATTATCGATTTGCTTATAATTAACCACATGAATTTATTAAATGTGTTAATAAATCTAATACATAATTATTTTTATCATAAAAAATAATTTTTTTTTTTTTATAATCCAAATTTTTGTTCTCGCTTTGTGATTTTCATGTTAAAGTAAAGAGCACAACATAAAAAATGAAACCATCGGATTTTTTTTTTTTTCAAAAATTCAAAATTCATTATTTATTTATCGATTTGCTTATAATTAACCACATGAATTTATTAAATGTGTTAATAAATCTAATACATAATTATTTTTATCATAAAAAATAAAATTTTTTTTTTTTATAATCCAAATTTTTGTTCTCGCTTTGTGATTTTCATGTTAAAGTAAAGAGCACAACATAAAAAATGAAACCATCGGATTTTTTTTTTTTCAAAATTCAAAATTCATTATTTATTTATCGATTTGCTTATAATTAACCACATGAATTTATTAAATGTGTTAATAAATCTAATAAAAAATTATTTTTATCATAAAAAATAAATTTTTTTTTTTTTTTGTAATCCAAATTTTTGTTCTCGCTTTGTGATTTTCATGTTAAAGTAAATTTGCTTATAATTAACCACATGAATTTATTAAATGTGTTAATAAATCTAATACATAATTATTTTTATCATAAAAAATAAATTTTTTTTTTTTATAATCCAAATTTTTGTTCTCGCTTTGTGATTTTCATGTTAAAGTAAAGAGCACAACATAAAAAATGAAACCATCGGATTTTTTTTTTTTTTCAAAAATTCAAAATTCATTATTTATTTATCGATTTGCTTATAATTAACCACATGAATTTATTAAATGTGTTAATAAATCTAATAAAAAATTATTTTTATCATTTATCAACGTAATTTGCTTATAATTAACCACATGAATTTATTAAATGTGTTAATAAATCTAATAAAAAATTATTTTTATCATAAAAAATAAATTTTTTTTTTTTTTTGTAATCCAAATTTTTGTTCTCGCTTTGTGATTTTCATGTTAAAGTAAATTTGCTTATAATTAACCACATGAATTTATTAAATGTGTTAATAAATCTAATACATAATTATTTTTATCATAAAAAATAAATTTTTTTTTTTTTATAATCCAAATTTTTGTTCTCGCTTTGTGATTTTCATGTTAAAGTAAAGAGCACAACATAAAAAATGAAACCATCGGATTTTTTTTTTTTTTTCAAAAATTCAAAATATTATTTATTTATCGATTTGCTTATAATTAACCACATGAATTTATTAAATGTGTTAATAAATCTAATACATAATTATTTTTATCATAAAAAATAAAAATTTTTTTTTTTTATAATCCAAATTTTTGTTCTCGCTTTGTGATTTTCATGTTAAAGTAAAGAGCACAACATAAAAAATGAAACCATCGGATTTTTTTTTTTTCAAAAATTCAAAATTCATTATTTATTTATCGATTTGCTTATAATTAACCACATGAATTTATTAAATGTGTTAATAAATCTAATAAAAAATTATTTTTATCATAAAAAATAAATTTTTTTTTTTTTTTGTAATCCAAATTTTTGTTCTCGCTTTGTGATTTTCATGTTAAAGTAAATTTGCTTATAATTAACCACATGAATTTATTAAATGTGTTAATAAATCTAATAAAAAATTATTTTTATCATAAAAAATAAATTTTTTTTTTTTTTTGTAATCCAAATTTTTGTTCTCGCTTTGTGATTTTCATGTTAAAGTAAATTTGCTTATAATTAACCACATGAATTTATTAAATGTGTTAATAAATCTAATACATAATTATTTTTATCATAAAAAATAAAATTTTTTTTTTTTATAATCCAAATTTTTGTTCTCGCTTTGTTATTTTCATGTTAAAGTAAAGAGCACAACATAAAAAATGAAACCATCGATTTTTTTTTTTTTCAAAAATTCAAAATTCATTATTTATTATCGATTTGCTTATAATTAACCACATGAATTTATTAAATGTGTTAATAAATCTAATAAAAAATTATTTTTATCATAAAAAATAAATTTTTTTTTTTTTTGTAATCCAAATTTTTGTTCTCGCTTTGTGATTTTCATGTTAAAGTAAATTTGCTTATAATTAACCACATGAATTTATTAAATGTGTTAATAAATCTAATACATAATTATTTTTATCATAAAAAATAAATTTTTTTTTTTTTATAATCCAAATTTTTGTTCTCGCTTTGTGATTTTCATGTTAAAGTAAAGAGCACAACATAAAAAATGAAACCATCGGATTTTTTTTTTTTTTTCAAAAATTCAAATTCATTATTTATTTATCGATTTGCTTATAATTAACCACATGAATTTATTAAATGTGTTAATAAATCTAATACATAATTATTTTTATCATAAAAAATAAAATTTTTTTTTTATAATCCAAATTTTTGTTCTCGCTTTGTGATTTTCATGTTAAAGTAAAGAGCACAACATAAAAAATGAAACCATCGGATTTTTTTTTTTTCAAAAATTCAAAATTCATTATTTATTTATCGATTTGCTTATAATTAACCACATGAATTTATTAAATGTGTTAATAAATCTAATAAAAAATTATTTTTATCATAAAAAATAAATTTTTTTTTTTTTTTGTAATC